>JANBSU010000010.1:0-185220 GCA_027578835.1 Coemansia sp. RSA 2050 | reverse complement strand
TATTTACTAATATGCTCTCTAGCCTAGTAGCAGTACTGTCGATCCATTCTGTCTTTCCCAATTTGGCAAATTGGGAATTACTCTTATGAGCCCAACTTTTCTTCAGTTAGGGTTTTTGGTTCTTATCTTGCTTTTTTCTTAAAAACAAATAACTCAAAAACTCTAACATGCGGATCTTGTTAATATTTACTAATGTTTTACTACTCTGGCCTAGTAGCAGTGCTGTTGATTCGTTCTGTCTTTCCTATTCTGCCTGGTTTGGGAATGACTCTTACTAGCACAGCTTTCTTTTGTTGTTTTTTTAGTTCTTTACTTTCTTCAAAAGCACAAAAACTCCAATAGATCTCTCCTTTTATGGCGATCTTTTCTCATTATTTACTGGGCCTTTCTCTTATTTTCCTCTCGCTTATTTTTCTCTTCCTTTTCAGTCAAATAAAGCCATTTCAGCATAAACACGAACCATTACTTTTAAAAATGCATTGCTGTACTATTCGTTTCTTTGCCATATCTGCACATACGAATCTGACAAGAAAATCATCTGGGGCATGACTGGACTAACTTGTAGGTCGCGCAGCATATACCATTTGTCATTGGAGGCATGGTGCAAGTAGACCAAATACTGGCCCACAGCGGACGTCGTCTCGTCTGATGTGTAGGCTGCAGCAGTAGTTGCCGCTAGATTTGTTGCAGTAGACTTGCCAAGCTCAGCAGGCGCCTTGTTACTTGCGGGTCGTCCATCATGGCAGATGTTGGCTATCAGATTGTATGTGGTAATACCATGCGGGCGAGTTGCTAGCGCATTCTTGGGAAGTAAGTTGCCAAATGGGACGTCGTGGATGGCATAGTTCACTACGGTAGGGTTCTTTTCTGCAGTCAGCTCTGTGTTGGTAAATCGCTTGATGTGGCAGATGATGAACTGTGGGAGCTTCAGTAGCTGGTACTGCTTGGCTTGGCCTTGCCACTCGACCACTGTGGATCCATTGAATCGTTGCAAAAGCGAGACCAGAGCAACTTGCGGAATGCCGACCTCGTCCTTGTCATCGCCATCGGCAAATAGTGGCTTTGGAGGCAGTTCCAGCGACAAAGTCAAAAAGGGAACCTTGGATCTGACAATTGGCTTGGCAGAGTCCATTTCAATGGGGTCATCTTCACGCGCACGCACCCTGGTATCCTGCAGCTGCTGAGTAGTCACACTCAGCTCACCTCTAAACGCCTTGTACACGACGCTGGTGTCGCTTTTTCGAGAGCCACCCAAGTCTATGTGCAGCGTGTTGAGTAGCCAGGTAAGAAGCTCAAACGCATCGCCGGACGCATCAAGCCTAAAACGTCGCTTAGAACGGTTCACAATCTCCTGGTGGAGCTCATGTGGACTAATATGCGACTTGAACAGCTTTGGGTGCCACATCTTTCGCACCAAGTTTGCCATTCGCTGGACAAGGGGCGACTTGTGCTCTAGGTCCGGCAGGAGCAGCATGACATTTCGAATCGGCGGGACGTGAGCTAGTGCTTGTATCACGACATTCATATAGTCGCTGCACTTGATCCGATTCAAGCCTACTAGACCTGGGATATAGCGTTTGCCGTTGAGATCGTAGGCGTCCTCACAGACACTGTCAAGCCGTGCCACCTGTTCGGCAGAGTACGTTGGGCGGACGACAGCCTTTATATCGTTTAGCGACTTGTCGTCAACTTTGTGGTTGTCAGGCAGCACATACACTCCGAGCGTGTGCAAATTGATAAATACGTGATGACCCTCGTTGATGCTATGGAAGTAGGCATGTGTTTGCTTGCCGCGGCCCTGGTAGTACTTGCCACAGACTAGACATGCATAGACATTGTTGTTTGACAGCGAAACAGAGCACAGCTGCTCAAAGTCAAAGTCGAGACTAGCCCGGTTAACAGTGTCAAGGTAGAGTCCCTCAATTTCGAGCGCAGGCGGCTCCAGTTCTCCATTGTCATAGTCATCGTCGCTCTCCTCGCTGGCAATATCGTTGACGTCTGCCGCTGGGGGCTGGGGTCGGTCCTCTGTTCGCCGAAGCTTGGCCGATAAAGATGCCTCGTTTTCTTCTTCCATCGCTGGGCGCTTGAGCGGAATCATCATTTAGACCAAATAGAATAGGCAAGAGCCGAAACGCGAGGCAAGAAAGGTGCTGCCAAGTGGAACGCTGCCATCAAAAGCCCATCAAGTTAAGCCGAGCCGAACCATTCGAGTCCAAGATACGATCAACGATGGCATCAAGTGAGGCTTTTTTCTATCTTGTAGTCAAGACATTTTTTTTACTTTAAAGTCGAATTTAAAGGCAATTTTGGAGCTTAAGCATGGCGGATGGTACCGAGCCAAAGAGTGCTCCGGCGCAAGAGCCTAATATTGTTAGCAGACCTTTGCATCGCAGGGGCCTCTTTGACGATGCGAGATTAGAGGCAGTGTTTCGGCGACGAGTCGAGCGCCTGGCACAGGGGCCACCGTCAAAGTTCTCTAGGCAGCTACAGGCGCTGAACTATTCGCTCATGTTTGTCGTTGGCACCTACATGGTTCTATACCAGGACTATGGCGAGCGGCGGCACTGTTTTACTGGCTTGCGTAAGTGGTACTTTAGCAAGGTTGACAGCATATGGACGCTCTCCAGTGAGGAAGAGCAGGATCTTCGTGAGCGCGGGCGGCTCAGATAGGCAAAGTGCAGCTGAGTCTCTGCGTATGAGCTTACCTGGCACTCTAAGCCCTCTTGCGCTTGATAAATGGGCTAAGCCGCTGATCTCTTTCAAATGCACGTCAAAGAAGGCATGTGATGATGAACAGGCACTGGAGAGGCTCGCTGCTTCTTTCTTCTTTCTCCTTTCTCCTTTCTCCTTTCTCTACCCTTTGACAATAGCTTTCTTGTTTTATTTCTTTTCGAATTTAGCAATAGTCACCATGTCACGGGCGCCTAGTACTGGAGCCGGGAGCTCGTATGCCAACAATTCTGTACACTTGCTAGCTGTTGCTCCAGTCCCAGAGACTCCTTGTATCGCTTCGTTGGATGCATCTTCGGCTGACGATTCTGACGAAGGAGTGCAGATATCGCTGGGTCTTCAGCAAGGCATTGCGCAGGCATGGGGAGCGGCGCTCGAGAAGCTTGGTTCCTTGTCTCTAGCATGGCAAAGTGAGGTGGCTTCTGCGCACGGCAGGCTAACGCAGGCAGTTGATCCAGCGCTTATTTTTGACGGCGTTAGTAAACCAGCTGCAGAATCGTTGGCTCTGGGGCCACCAAATAGGCCCCCAAAGCCAGGCAGGCATGCATACCGCGTGTGTAAACAAAAAGGGGCTGCTACATCTCTCTCCATTGCCCCTATCGCACCGGCATGGCACATGAAGGGACTACCAAGCATCATCCTCGGAGGTGTGACGGCAGAGAGGGCTGGGTCTGGTGTCCGCAAATTCGAAGATTCGCTGCACGAACTGCCAGCACAACATTCGCTTGGTGGTGCTATGTCCGGTATAATGAAGGTACCGCTGGACGCAAGGTCTTCTCGTAAGGTGTCAGGCCATCGCCTGTCTATTAAGCTGGGGCGCCTGCTACCTCCTCGGACTCCTGATTCGGGTGCTATGACACTACGCACGCCTATACTTGTGACAAGAAGCGCAAGAGGGCAGTCCCGCCGCTACTCGATACTATCTGACCAAGCACCAAGTCGTCGCCGAGCCAGAAGCCAGCCACAACTGGTCACTACTGGAGGCAGCTTTGACCGCCAACGAGATATCGCAGATTTCACAGCGTCGATAGGCAGAGTCTCGGCACAACAGATACAAGCGTCCCCACTGTACAGTGGCACAGAAGGCACAGACTTACTACCCGACGAGCAGCGCCTAGAGCTGCTTGAAGCCCAGGTATCTGGCATGTTTTGCGAACTCGGTCTTCGATCGCCCTATATAGAGTCATCACGCCTCGTTGAGCAGCGCACGTTGACAGGGGCTATGCATCGTGGTCCGGAACAAGCGCCGTGGTTCTACAAGAAAGAGTATGCTGAACATGCTCCCCCAGAAGAGAGACATGTAAAACACATTATCCTTTCCGACGATGACTCGAGCTGCCCAGACAATGCTGCAAGCTCCATCTATCGCCGCCATTCGTGTAGTTCTTGCCACCGCGGAGAGGTAGGACATTTGAGCTGCCAAAGTTCAAAAACCGGACGACTGGCCACCTCTGCCAGTGTGCTGTCGGTGGTAAATGAAAGCATTGGCTCAACTGCTGCTGGGTCAAACCATGATTCGACACGCCACCAGGTGCACTCACTACAGCAGCGGATTGAGCAAGCCGACCAGTACATTCACAGTGTCAGTCGCCACGCATCGGTGATAAGCAAAATGTTGGCCGATCTTCGCAAGCAATCGCAAGCGCTTGCTGAAGTGCTGACCACATCCCAAGCACGTGCTGCACCACTTCCCAGCCAGCTTAATTGTGGTGACGGTGTTCCAACTGGGAAGTCCCAGTCGCAGCATAAAAGGGCGAAAAAGGTGGGCAGACTTGGAATAAGTCCTATACTAGATGAGCCAACTGCT
This sequence comes from Coemansia sp. RSA 2050, assembly GCA_027578835.1. Lineage (NCBI taxonomy): Eukaryota > Fungi > Kickxellomycota > Kickxellomycetes > Kickxellales > Kickxellaceae > Coemansia > Coemansia sp. RSA 2050. Next base: position 180,683 of record JANBSU010000010.1, on the reverse strand, counting down.
ACAGCATCGCCAATGTCAAAGTCTTGTAGCCTGCCTTGCAGACCAGGAGGCCAGAGTGTGACAGCTATTGCGCCATGCTCGGGGTCAGCATCAAGTTTTGAAGGTATCAATGAGGATCTGCCCATTCGCTGCCGAACCAAGGCCCAGTTACAGAGCTACACAGGTGACCGCCATCCAGAGAGACCTGATCGGGGACTAAAGCAGATCAAGTGCAGTCAAGGCCACCGCCGGCGCCCAGTTCAGCCTATCTCAGTCAGGCTGCAACGCATTGACGCCCAATGGAGCGAGTTGTGTGAAACAATAGCTGCCTTTGGGATTGATATGGCTGCAACGGATAATGCTGTAGCAGCTAGTGAGTCGACTTTGCGTCCCACAGCCACAAGCATTGCTATTGATGGTCTCAAATCTATCCAGCGTGTACTTAGGAACACGTTAGAGTCGTTGAATGCCTTGGGTGTTAGGCATGTATCAGTCCGATCTCTCTAATAGCACTAGAACCTAGACCACCCACGTGTTGTAGTTAGTATATTGGAGGCTAAAAGGCCAAGAGTTGGTTAGATCTCCAAGGCCGATATCTGTGACTCTGACTCTTTGAGCATTGTCTGTAGGACGTGATCGCCAGTGACTGTAGCAGCACCCGCTCTGGCTAATGACTGCTGTTTCAAGTGCCAAGTTACAATCAGCTCACGGTCAGTTCGAATCGCCGCTCGTTGGCACTTTTTAATAGTTCCCGATACATGCCGCACGCGAATATTACATGGCCGCTTGCTCACCTGGGTTGCTAGGGCCAGTGCGGCCGATACCATTTGACAATGGTCGCGGGGTACCTTCAGAATTCCCATGCGCGTTTGCGGGTTAAAGTACTTTACTTGTAGTCCGCTAAGAACCAGCCCAGCTCCAGAGTCGCCAAAATTGAGCTTGATCTGCTCACGAGCAAAGGCGTGTATGCTTTTGATAGAAAATGATTCGTATGAGCGCTGGCTGGTGGCGGCCTGTTCAAGCGAATCTAGGCCGTCAATTTGAGCCCAAGGCTGTAGCTCAAAGCATATGTATCTGTTCTTGAGCCGGACCATGAGGCTTGAATTGAGCAGCTGAGAGCAGAGGATGATGACAAAGGAATAAAAATATAAGCTTGGTTCAAGCCATGGCGCCAAATTGGCAGAGATCAGCTTGGTCAAGCAAGGTATGGGCTAGTAAAAAAAGCAATGCCGTCAAAAACGGTTAGACAAAATGGCAAAAATATTTATGAAATAGAGCCTTTTAGTGTTTCTGGTCTGGAAAAATCGTAGCTACCTTCAAGGTCAAGATGTGTAGAAGCGATGGAGCTGCCCTTTAGCGTCAAATATTCGTTAATACGAGCCGACGCCCTTTTACCATCATTGGGGCATTTAGGGAGATCATCCCACGCCGGGTTGAGGGTAAAAGCCAGAAAGTTTATCATGCCTTGGGTAGCGGGGACAAGGTTAGCCACCACGTACAGCCACATGGGGCACTCGGCAGTCATGTTGGCAGAGAGTACCCAGACTTGGGTAAAAAGAGGTATAGCGGGGTAGAGCAAGAGTCGAGTGGTGGTAAGGAACATTTTTTTCCTGGGGTTGCGGCTGCATGCCATGTTAATCGTACCGCCAAAGCAACCAAGGCGCTCAATGTAAGCCGAGTGATCACTGAGGTCCTTCGAAAGCATAGTCGCGTACATCATTCTAAAGACGAAAGCAATGGCGATAAATATAAAGACACAGGCAGCGAAAAGCCAGGCCCACTTTGTGAGCCACGAAGTGATCTTGTAGTAAGTGGGATCGTCGTATATGTGAAAGATCTGGGCGTCACTGGACCACTGAAGCATCTTGTAGATGTATAGTATCGGGTGCGTGAGAGTAAATCCAAGAAATAGGCTTACATACTCGTACCACGGCTGGATGCGTCTGGCAAAATGTTGACTAGACCTAGAAAGGACTAGATACGGGTGTAGTGCCGCACACGCGCTCATAAAGACAAAAGACATTGTGGACGCAGACATGAGCCAGTGGATAATGCGCAGGTTTATCTCGGAGAGCGTGCTCATGTAGTCGTTTTCAAAGACGCACAGCTGGCATGCGGAGTATACAATGTCACAGGCGGCGATCCAGGCAGAGAGACGAAATGTGGGCTTATTGTATAATGAAGAGTTGCGGATGCAAGCGGCGACAACAGCAGCAATAACAAAGACCGAGGATGCTATTGACGCAATGTTGAATCCATACCCAACCACGGCCCAGCGGCCCAGGATGCCATGCGAGATCGATTCTTCAGACATTGGTCTGCGTATAGTGACAAGCAGAATAGTGAAATGTAGAATGTGTTAACGGTGTTGGATGGCAGCCAAGAGGCAAGCAGGCCTCTAAATATAAAAGAAGCTAGACTGGACTGGGCCTGGCACTTGGCTTTGTGTTTGGCAGTGGCATTTGAATTCATAAAGGGCGTAGCATTCACGATTTGCTAGCCCAAAGAGCAAAGCAGCAGCCACTGTAGCAGCACTCGTGGTAGTGTGTCGGGTAGCTTTTTTGCTGAACTACCAATTGGCGCAGGCCGCATGCATTCTGAATGTAGATCAGCCCGCTCAAGACAGATTGATGATATGGACTTGCGTCAAAGATAGTAGAACATGCGCAGCCGCCGCAACATACTTGCATTGCGTAGAGCACTGTAAAGGAACATGTGTGCCCCTTTTTAAAAAGCTTCAAGCATTCCCAATTCCAAGTGCCAGGCATTCAATACGGAAATACCTGTTTCAAGTGTGAATGTGACCTGCATAGCCCCAGGCGCACTATCGTATCTCCCATGCGAGGGCTATCATGTTGTCGAAACTAGTATATTGTATTAGTGCCCAGGATCAGCACTTAGTCCTGGTGGGAATGTTTGCCGTTGTTTTTGCCATTGCTGCTGTCGTCATTGTCAGCTACTTTTACCCCCATAGCCGGAGACACGCAAAGGAGGATAAAGGAGTGAATGCCACGCGCACACAAGGGTACAAATGCAAGCGTCGGTGCCCAGCCCGCATGCTTTGGGGTGTGGCACCAAAGCAGCCACGGTAGGTGCCACATCAGACACAGGGTAGCCATATACTTGGAGAAGGCCGAGTAGTCGCCCAAGCTGACGGTGGCCTCGATATCTTCGTCTTCCCCAATGAACACGGTTGCTCTAGAGTCTTTTGCGCGGTCCGCTTTGGGTACCAATACTGCAGCAGCTAATACGGCAGCCAGAGTAGCCACAGGAAGTAGCGTATAGTAAAATGCCGAGTAAAACGGAGCAGCAGCTAGCACTCGGTGCGTTATTACAAAAGACAGAGCACCGGCAGCCGGCCCGTAGTAGCCACCCATTGAGCGATCAAATACTGGGTTCAGCACCCCAGCTACAGACATGACGTGTATTGCCAGCGTAATGTGCAGCAAAAAGTGGCATATTTGAGAAGCAAGAGCTGCTCGCCGTACCAAGCCCATGGGGCTTTCGGTCAACGCCCAGCCAGCATCGTCACCACCTTGCAGCAGCTGAGCAAGGTTTGCTGCTGCAGATAAAATATCACAAGCTCCAAGCCAGGGTAGCAAGAACATGGTAGGCAGCTCAATGGCTGGGCTGTCATCGTTAAAGTAGCGCCGGTAGCGAGCAAGCGTCTGAGCGCCAAAGAATATAGACACGAGGCACACTCCAATACTAGTTGCTCGCGTCCAGGAGCCGATATCCAGAGTCCATGCCACTTCGCTAAATGTAGTACTGTCGGACATGATGTGTGTACGCAGGCCAAGTGTTAAAAACCAATACTTACGAGCTAGTTCTAGTCGTGATCCACAGGCTCTGCAGCTCAACGACTCCCTTGCGCCAATGAAAAGCAGGCCAGTTATGGACTTTGCGCTAAAAAAAGACGATTATTTTTTAAGGTTGGATGCATCCAGCCATGTGCCCCTGCGGCTGGCCCGCCATAGCTGCCACAGCACTCGCAAATTGCGATGCTGCAATCTCTTGTCAAATACATCAAAGTCGGCTCGCTCGAGTCGCTCAAACCACTCCTTGACAGGAACAGCCGCTAAAAGAGCGGGAAACCCCTGCTTTGGCGAGTTGGGAACATAAATCTCCGCCACGCCGCACAGGCGAGTGTAGCCCTTTGTGGAAAACTCGTAAATGGCCTCGCGAAGCTCAGGCGTTGGGCGTGGGTCGGCGTACAGAGCATCCAAGTCGATCTTGTGCTTTTCTACCAAGTCCCTTGGCAGATCGCATCGTCTTTGCGGCAGCAGTAGGGGCAGCGAGCGGCTAAAGTTCATAATCGCACTAGCTACTCCAATTGCTCGAGCGGCGTTGTCAGCGTGCATGTCTCTCACGCCTAGTGCCTCCAAGTGTGGGTGGATAAGGCAAGCATACGCGCGCTCGCCATACTTTTCGACATCGGCGATGGTCTCAAAGCCAGCCTTGACGCCCGTGCTTTCGCGCTCCGAAACAAGGCGCCTGAGCCAGGTCTTTGATATGCCAAATCGGTGGACCGCATCATGCACTGTCCGGAATACGGGGGTTGGTACTGGGTGGTCGCCGTACAGCTTGGCCAGTGCGTCGCGCCAGTAGCTGAATCGCATCTGTGCTGCTGCCTCGCTCGTTGTCACGTCGCCAATTCGAACCAGCTCGATATTCAGTGCCCGTATCCCCCAAACTGCTTCTCGTGCGAGTCGAGGCGAAAACAGCGACACGAGATAGTTGTCATAGTCGTGTTTCTGGACTAGTTGGCGGCAGTACTCAATGTCCTCCTTTTTGGCCAGAGGAGGCCGCCCTAGCTGCGGAGATGGAGATCGTACAGAGCTGGTGTGTGCCCAGCTTGCGGACGATAGTTGCTGGCGTAGAAGCGGGCGGCGAGCTAGTAGTGCCTTGCTCATACTAAACACGCGTAGATATGCAGACAGTGGGACAAGCAAAGCAAGATAAATAAGTGAAGTTGAAATGGCTCAATGACCAAAGTAAAAAAAAAAAGTTATGGCAGGGCAAAATTCCCAATTTAGTGGTTCTTGCGAGCAACCAGAGTTGGATCACTCTCAAAGCGCAAATCCCAGCCAATTTGGGGACCGATCTTTGGCAGTACCTCGGCAACAGTGTTGACATCTTTATCGCCACGGCCGCTGATGCAAATGACTAGCTGCTCGTCGGGGCGCATCTTTGACGCAACTTGCATAGCCTGGTAGACGGCATGCGAGGACTCGAGGGCTGGGATAATACCCTCCAGCTGCGTGAGGCTGCGGAATCCCTCGAGGGCCTGCACATCAGTCACGCCGAAATACTCGGCACGGCCAGTTGCCCTGAGCCACGCATGTTCAGGCCCAACGCCGGGGTAGTCGAGGCCAGCAGACACAGAGTGGGTCTCCATGATCTGGCCCTTCTTGTCTTGTAGAAGAAAGGTCTTTGCGCCATGAAAGACGCCAAGCGTGCCGGCAGTGATGGTAGCCGAGTGCTTGGGAGTATCAACTCCATCACCAGCAGCCTCGGTGCCAATCAGACGGACCTGCTTGTCTTCGATGAATGGGTGGAACATGCCAATCGAATTGCTGCCGCCGCCTACACAGGCCACGACTGCGTCAGGCAGACGGCCAGTCAGCGCTTGCATCTGCTCCTTTGTCTCTCTACCAATAACGCACTGGAAGTCGCGTACCATAGTGGGGAAGGGGTGGCAGCCAATGGCCGAGCCAACCAGGTAGTGGGTGGTTTGCACATTGGTGACCCAGTCACGCATGGCCTCGTTGACAGCGTCCTTGAGGGTACACGAGCCGGTAGTAGCGGGAATGACCGTGCCTCCGAGCATGCGGATGCGGAAGACATTGAGGGCCTGGCGACGCATGTCCTCTGAGCCCATGTAGATAATGCACTCGAGACCAAGCTTGGCACAGATGGTGGCCGTACCAACGCCATGCTGCCCAGCACCCGTTTCGGCGATGATACGCGACTTGCCCAGCCGCTTAGCCACCAGGGCCTGGCCAATGGCATTGTTGAGCTTATGCGAGCCCGTGTGGCACAGGTCCTCGCGCTTAAGGTAGATCTGGGCACCGCCGCTCTTGGCAGTCAAGCGGTCAGCAAAGTGAAGTGGGCTAGGGCGGCCCATGTACGGGTAGAAGCTGCGGAACTCCTCCCAGAAGGCGGGGTCGTTCTTGCACTGGATGTAAGCTTGCTCAAGTTCAGACACGCAGTCATAAAGAGCTTCGGGGATGTATTGCCCACCAAAGTCACCAAAGCGATCCGGCAGAACCGAGTGTTGCTTGGCACCCTCCTCGGCAGCGCCCGACGCATGCTTGGACAGGGGCTTGGCGCGAGTAGTCTTGTTGGCTGTGCGCCCACAAACTTCTTCAGCATAGGCGCGAGCAGCAGCAGCGGCTTTGCCGGGTCCCGCGCTGCGCATAGCGGTAATTAGCTGGCTGCCAATGACCACGCCGTCGGCCATGGCTCCAACCTCTGCAAAGTGCTCGTGCGTGCTAACGCCGAATCCAACTGCAAGAGGGAGGTCCGTGTACTTTTGGATCCGCCCGAGTAGATTGGGCAAGTGAGTATCGACTGTCTTTCGGGCTCCAGTGACGCCAGAACGCGACACCACATACACGAAAGAGTCGGCAATCTTGACCAAGCGCTTGATACGAGCCTCTGACGTCGATGGTGTAATAAGCGGGATGTAGCTCTGCCCAAACTCTGCACATAGCGCGCGGAAAGACACTGCCTCCTCGGGTGGAAGGTCCACCACAATGTATCCGTCGATTCCAGCCTGGGCACACCGCTCCACTACATTCCGCTCGCCATACTGCATGATCGGGTTGTAGTATCCCATGAAGAGCACTGGGATCTGGAGTCCACGAGCACGCGCCTCCGAAACCATGATTGTGCACATGTCGATGTCAGTGTGGTGCGCAAGGGCCTCGAGATGCGCCTCCTGGATTGTTGGTCCGTCAGCTAGCGGATCGGTGAAGGGAATGCCCAGCTCGACAACGTCGACGCCGCCCTTTTCAAGCTCTAGCAAGATATCGACCGTCTGATCGGGAGATGGGTATCCAGCTGTGACGTAGGCGACAAAAGTCGGGCGCTCCTCTTGAGCTGCCTTGGCAAAGGCCGTGGAAATGCGCTGCGCCATAGTGTAGAGAATGGTGGTGTTAGTAGAGTAGTAAAATAGTTGCCCCTAGAGCAGCGATGCGGAGCAAAGATGGAGATGGGTGGCTAGCATTGAGGATTTATAGAAAAGGGCCTGGGCGATAACAGCCAAAAGGGCCCCGAGATGACTCACTCAAGCCGGCCAACCTTTGCCGGCTACAAAAAAAGGCCAGCCACTAGAGATCAACGAATGCAAGCCTCGCTTTCGCACTCTTTGTTACATGCGTGATTTCTTGATTATTGCTGGCTTTGATCATAAAGGCGTCGCACGTGACAGCCAATGCCAAGCATGGTGGAGACTTTCCACTCACACAGGTGCCAGCACCACCACTGTCCTTTGTCTCCAAACCGCCTTGAATTTCTTTAGTAAAAATCAGAGAAACTTGTCTGTTTTTTTTGACAGCAATGTCTACCGCAGGCTACACTCAGCTTCCCCCAACCTATGGCGCCAGTGCCAGCCCCGGTGCTGCCCTCCCTAACACTGAATCCGCAGCAGACGGCGACGTTCCCGACGACTTTAAATATGGCGTTACAGTTGGCCAGTCTGACATCAGCATCCGCCACGCCTTTATCCGTAAGGTGTATACGATCCTCACCATCCAGCTGCTTGCAACCACAGCCTTTGGGGCGTATTTGCGCTATATGGATGCCACCAGCGGCTTCCTCCTCAGGCATGTGTGGACAGTCTACGCCGCCATGCTAGGGACGTTTATCTCGCTTGCTGGCCTGTGGTGGAAGCGTCACTCACACCCTGCCAACATTGGCTTCCTGTCCGTCTTTACTTTCTTCGAGGCATACACACTAGGTGCCGTCACTGCCTTTTACAAGGATTCGATCGTAGCCCAAGCTCTAGCTATCACGCTTGGCCTGTTCATTGTGCTGACGCTCTTTACTATGCAGTCGCGCTATGACTTTTCCAAGCTTGGCTCCATCCTGTTCTTCTCGCTGTGGGCCGTGATCCTTGTAGGCTTTGTGCAGATATTCCTGCCGTTTAACAGAGCCTTTGACTTGGTCATGGCAGTGGTGATTGCACTGGTGTTCTGTGGCTACATCCTCTACGACACCCACATGATTATGCACCGCCTCTCACCGGACGAGTACATCGTTGCCAGTCTCGATCTCTACCTCGATGTCGTCAATCTGTTCTTGGCCATTCTGCGCATCCTGAACAACCGCGACTAGGCCATATATATTAGCAAACAGTTGAATAAATTCCCGCTTTAAAGCGACATCCGTTCTTTTATTGCTTTCACCAGGGCCGAGTAAGCGATCTGGCGACCTGAGCCCGCTCGCGCGCATCCTTTTGCTTTTGAACGTCGTTGTGTCGCTCATCGATTGCGGCCTGAATGTTATCGATTGCCTGCGAGTCTTGCGAGACAACCTGCGTCAAGTGCGCAAGCCCGCGCTGCTTCTCGCTCAGCATCTTCATGACCGATTCTAGCTGCGTCGCATCAGTCACCTCGTAGCCATCTCCAGCCCCCGACAAGCCCAAGAGCTCGCGACGTCTGCGAACATTGGCTTGAAGCCGATAGATGTGGTCTTGAAGTTCAACAAATCTCTGCTTGAGAGATCCCGAGCGCGCCATCTCCTTTTCCAAATGCTCCACACGGACTCTGAAGATCTCTTCGTCGGGGTGCAGCAGCTGGCCACGTAGGCGCAAAAGCTGGAGCAGCCTCATGAATTCCAGAAGACGCTGCGAAAGCTCGCCTTGGCGCCGCCTGCATTCAGCTAGCCGTATGGTAGTCTCTGAGTGGTGCTTCTGGAGGATGCCGCCTAGCTTGTCAGATATCTCCGAGGTGCGTTCTTGGTAGCTCTGCATTTGCAATGACTGCGAATCGACACGCTTGCGCAGGTCATCGAACCCATTGGCTAGAACGGGGACCAGGGTGGTTGGGTCAGGATTGTCTGCTTGCGCTTGTTGCCACAAACCTGGATCTTGTCCGGGTGGGCACTGGTACAGGTGTGCCTGTCCTGGCTCCGCCACATTGTAAAAATAGTGGCGGAATTGATAGCCGGGCTGTGCAGGGTCCCAGCAGTTCTTAATGGACATAAACTGGTTGCTTAATTCCTCTGCTTCGCTTAATGGCTGAGCTGATTGGACTTGAATCTGTGCTTGCGTAGGCACTGCTGGCGCCAACGATTGCTGAGCTTGCGGTTGAATTCCAAACAAGGATGTCGTCTGAGCTGGTTGAGCTGGTGCGCTTCCAAACAAGGACGTCGTCTGAGCGGGTTGAGCAGAGAAGCCTCCAAACAAGGACTTCTGCTGAGCTGGCTGCGACGGGGTGCTTCCAAACAAAGATGTTTGTTGGGCTGGCTGCAAAGATGCGCTGCCAAAAATTCCTCCGCCAGATGTAGTGCTGGGCGCCAGTGTCAACGAGCTGCCAAATAATCCACCACTAGGTGCGCTAGTTGCAATTGCTTGGGTGCTACCAAATGAGCCCCAGCTATTCGCTGGAGCAGCGGCTGGGGTAGGGGTTCCAAATGCGTTCTGGCCAAACGCCGCTCCAGTACTGGGTTGAGTTCCAAAGGGGGTTGCCTCGGTTGCCGTTCCAGACCTCTGGCGCTTTTCAGTCGATGCGCCAAAGCCCAGTCCGCCGCCCGGATTTGCAGTCTGATTGAAGCCTCCGAATCCCCCAGACGCAGCAGTGGTGCTGCCAGCCGCGCCCCCTGAAAAAGAGAAGGACTTTCCAAAGGCAGACATTCGTTGGAGATAGATTTCAATGTATGAAGCAAACGAGTAGCTACGGGAAGAAAAAGTAAACACCGTTTCGCGTCCTTGCCAACAAAAGCAACACAGCTTTTTTAATGGCTCGCAAATCGAGCCGAGCCATCAGCTCTTAAAGCTTGGCCCTACGCACATTGACACGTATGTTACAAGCGAACTGGCGCGTGTAAGCTGCTCAGTGCTTGTTCTCTCTCACTTCACTTTTTGCGCATTATTACATACCCTTCTGCCATTGCTTGCCACTTGGTATGTTTTTCTGCGAATTTTTGTTTCTATTTCCCTTTCTCTTCTTGGCCTTGGCTAATCTATTGTCACCGACGTGAAGCACCTTTCTATTTCTAAATCTTGTGTGTAGAATTGCGACGCTTGCTGCTCTAGAATGTCTCATATTACTAGGCCGACGCTGAAGAGCCCACCCTCGCGCCGGGGTACGCCCTCATCAAGTGAGCCCATTCCATTCTTCAATGGTCAAGGCGTTAGCAGTGGCGGCTCAAACATTTCAGCAGCAGCAGCAGACAGCGCCTCTCATTCTCACATGTCGTTTCAGAGTACGTACCAAAGAGCACCATCTGGCATGGCTAACTACCAACCGCAGCAGTGGCCGCCCGCCCAGCAGGGAATACCGTCCGCCCCATATCAGCAGATTACATATGGCCAAGCCTCTCAGCGCGAAATCCCACCTCGTTGCGCGACTGGTCCTGCTGTTGAAAACCCCTTCCAGAGATATGAGTATGCTTACAATGCAGTGCCTGCGGCTGCTCCCGGCCTGGATCCATTCAGAAGCGCGTCTGTAGTGCACAGTAGGATGCAACACGGCACTTCGTTTGGGTTTAAGACTTCCCAGTTCGACAACAAAGCTGATTTGGCACCGGTCGATGGAGCGACTTTTTTTGATCAGCTTGCGGCGACAGCTGAGCCGTCGCTAGTTCCTAGTGCTCACATGGCATCGGACGTGAGCAGCATGGTTGACCCTACGCCGGGCTATTACGGTGCTCAATACGTAGAGCGACCGGTTTCGAACTCTGCAGGCGGCGTTGTAGGCTTTCATGACACCAGAACGGCTGTGGCAGGTGCCATCTATTCGGCTGAGGCAACCGTAGCAGCTGCGGATAACCTGGAATTCGATGGCTCGGCGCAGAACGGTGTTATATATGACCAGAACGTCGGACAGTACTACGATACAAACTCTGGACAGTACTATGACAATTCGACCGGGGCTTGGTACTATCCTCAGGCTGCTTCCACGGATATCGCGGAAGCGCGTACGCATGGTACGGCAATAGTCCCAGATATAGCTGACTACCACCCGTCAGGGTTGGAGCCGGTTAATGCTTCCGATGGAGCTGCTTTCTTTGACAATCTGGGTGCTACACAGGCCACGGATGGCTATTCTGCAGTACTTCCATCATCTATTCAGCCCGACAATAGTCTCAAACCAGATACAGCTACGACCACCGAGCCATTACTCGCAGCATCAACTGAGCAAGCGGCGAGAGATTTTACCACTAGCCATTACGATTCATCGGCCATTACATCTGCTCTACAGCCATTGCCACTGGATCAGCACGCGTTTTTGGGCTCTGTGGAGCAACGCGAGCTAGATATTGGGGATGATGCTACTCGGCTTTCTGCGCCAAGCTTACCGCCGACTACTGGAGCTATCACTACTGAAATAGCACCTTCCCAGGAATATTGGTTTGGCAGTGAAGCGGAACCTAGCCAACACATGGTGGCAGCCAACACATCGAGTGATGCTGGTCCTGCTGTGAACCACAAGGTTGGTGACCAGCCATCGCCCGTGGAGACGCCAGTGGGCCCTGAAACAGTTTACCAGATGGGATCTGACTACGAGCACAGCACTACTCTGACCCCCCTTGGCCCACTCGACCCAAGTAGCGCTTCTACAGGTGGCGTGGTCTCGACAGAAGCGCCGATAGAGGCGATGCTGGTAGAAGCTATTGGAAACTTGTCGCCTGTTCCTCTTGAGGATACCACTGCGTCTGTAACCTCCTTGGGAACAGCAACCACTACAGTGCCAATCGCCGAGGCGACACTTGCGACTTTTACTGCTGGCCATGGCTCATACACGCAATCTGAAGATGTGCGTGGTAGCGGATCTGGCTCTCAGCTTTATCACATTGCGCAGCCGTTGCCAGAGCAGTCCCTGTCGAGCCATTCGCTGGACCCTGCTCTGCCCCCAGCCCACGCCACCGAGGGGCACGCCCTGGCTCAAGGATTTGGGTACCCGGAATCAGGAGCTGCTTCAGAAGCCATTGGCCGCTCCGTCGCTGCTGTTTCTCGGCCCTCTTTGCCGACTCCTTCGCTGAGCACCAACTGGAGCTTGCAAGCGGAGCACGACTCTGCCTCCAGCGTTGTTGACACAGCAGTAGACACGCACATGTCTGATGTAGTCACCGCTAGCGCTACTGAGGATAGCCAGACAAATGACGCTATCGCAAACTACAGCGGCTCGTCATCGTTTTTTTACAGCCAACAGTACGATTCTTACCAGATGTCAGCAGTTGCCACGACGAGTGTGGCAGCGGCAGAGGTGGGATACGAGTCGCTTGATACGCAGTTTACTCAGAGCGGCCATAGTGCTGTTGGAACGGAGTATGCTACCGAGTATCCTGCTTACGAAAATAGGGCGGTCTATGGCGAGACCTTTGCTTCGGACGGCGCACCGACAACCGAGGCCCAATTCCAGGCATTCTCCACGAATGCTGCACATGGAGACTACGACCCCTATGTTGGGGCTTTTGCTCCCAGCACTGAGGGCCACATGGGTGGCAACAAGCTCGAGGTGAATTCCTACCACCCCAAGCAAGGCGCTTACATTGATCCACACGCGCCAAGCGAGCACTATGGCAGAAGTGCCTCTATAGCGTATGGGGGTGTTTCCACCAACGGGTACCAGATGGATGCACATTACGACACTACAGCTGAGGCTGCTTACGATGAGCCTATGGAGGCTACGCGCGACCTGAGCCAACACACATATCGTGCTGCTAGTAGTCTTTCGGGGCTGGCACTTCCGCCGCCTCCAACACTATTCGACATTCAAAGCCACAGCGAGCGTACGAGTACCGACATCTCCTTCTATGGCCACGACGCGCCAATGGCAGTAGCAGATGCAAATGTTGCTGCAGCGCATGCTGGCGAATACGAGCAGCAGCAGCAACAGCTGGGAGCTAGCGTGCATGATCCGCTGGGGCGCCTAAGCGCCTGTCGCCCAGTGGTTTCATTTGGCTTTGGTGGAAGGCTAGTGACCATGTTTCCCCGCCAAGTGCAGCGCTTTAACATTTACGACAGCGGCAAGGCGCTCAAGGTTGCAGCAGGTACCCTCCAAGTGAGCCAGCTAGCAGGCCTCATACCCGCTGACCATTTTGTGCACAGCACACCTCTACTTACGGGTGAAAACTCACGAGCCGCCCTGCTTAAGCGCCGCGATCTAGCTGTTGCCTGCGCCAAGACCTGGGCGGCATCGACTCTGCAAAGCGATTTGTTTAGCCAAGAAGAACGAGTCCTCTGTGATGTCCTGGTTGCCATCCTAGGGACCTTTGGCTCTGCTGATGTGCCACAGCCAGAGTTTAGTGCCGCACTGGAAGCTCTTCAGCCCCTTATTGGAAATGGCACCCGCACAGCTAACAGCGAGAGCCAGCCTGATGCGACCCAGCCCATCTCGCATGGCAGTAGGGATCAGCTAGATGGGCTAGAGGCCTTGCTGTTGAGGGGCAAGCGCACTGATGCTATTGAAATGGCTTGTTCGCAGGGGCTGTGGACCCACGCGCTGATCATTGCTAGCTGCACTGGCAAACAGCACTGGCAGTCCGTGGTCTCGGCATACACCAGCAGCATTCTACAGAGCGGGAACCCGACTCTGGGGATTCAGTATCGCATGTTTTCGGGCCTTGGAGCCGAGGCGTTGGATGAGCCTAGAGCGCGGTACGCTAGCGAGCCGCTGGCCAACAGCGATGGCGAGTTTGTTACTGCTGCTGATATCGGTGGCACTAAAGCGCGAGTCAATGGACATGATGAGCATCTGGGAGGCAACTCTAACGACCGTGCCACCGCCGATTGGGTCCGAGTTCTGTCGCTGATACTTGCAAACCGCACTCCCGGGGACCAAGCGGCGATATTGAGGCTAGGGGACCGTCTCCGAGACAGTGGCCAAGTGTTGGCGGCGCACATATGCTACGTTCTGACGCTCCAGAGCAAGGATGTCTTTGTGCCAGAGTCACCCGATGCCCAGCCACGCGCAATTCTTCTGGGCACGAGCGAAGTGGTTCGCAGTCGCACAAGCAATTCAGCGTTTGAGATGCCGCTTTCTCACTACTCTCGCTTTTACCGCAAGCCATCATCCATATTCTTGACGGAGCTCTATGAAGTGGCATTTGCGCTAAAGACTGCGGCAGCCACCGATGCCCAGCTAGTCACTGCTTCCACCGGTGCGTCGGCAGGCCCTAGCACTGCCACGGCTGGCTCGGGCGCAAACAACGCAAGCGGGATCCGACCTACAGTGCTGATGTGTCTACCACATTTGCAAGCTTTCAAGCTTTACCATGCGTGGTGGCTGGTTGACTGTGGCCAAGTCGCGCTAGCATCTCGCTACTGCGATTCCGTGCTTGGGATTCTGGCTACGCTGCCTCAGGGAGTGCCCGTCCCTTTTATTCACATGTCGCTAGTGCAAGGGCTGCGCAATTTGCGCGACCGTCTCTCAGGGTCGGGCATGACGTCAATTAAGGCGGCAGAGATTGTTGGTGATGACGCTGCTGTATCTAGTGCTGGCTCAAAGTCTTGGTTGGCGCGCGCCATGCCTCGTCCATCATTCACGTCGTTCATGTCGGCCTTCGATTCGTCCATAGACAAGTTTATCACCGGTGCCGACGGGAACCGCATTTCCCTCGAGTCTAGCCTTGTGCCTGGAAAGTACGAGGTTGGGCCCGATCGCACACCACAGCAGCAGCAGCAGCAGCAACAAGATCGTGAACCTGAGCGGGCTGCTGGTCCTTCACGCCCGCTTGGCGCTGTAAGCTGGGAGGGGCGCACCCCCAGCCCTCGCATACTGGCAACCCACGTTACAAATGGGTATAGCGAGGCATATGTCCCTGCGTTTGGCTCGCCGCGGCAAAGCCTTGATGGCAGGCCAAGCGGGATGGGCACGCGCGATGGCAGTGTTAGCGGCAGAGGCAGCGTGCCACCCAGGATGTTTACTCCGAGCAGCAATCCTCTGTCGGTAGACCAGATAGCTCGCGACTCTTTCCAACTGGCAGCGCAGCCTACATCTCAGCCTCAGTGGGGCGACCCGAGATCTGGACCATACAGCACGCACCAGAGCGAGCATGCCGACCCAAGGGCGTCCTTTGGAGACAACTCCAGGGTCTCTACGTCGAGCATGGGCTATGGAGGTGGTGAGGCTGTTGGCAGCAATGCAGCGCTGCCTGCACAATCTGGGCCAGCCATAGTCGACGATGACGAGGAGGACATGTTTGGGTTTTCGCGGAAGCAGCCCTCTACAAAGCCGGGCCAAGGATCTGCTCGACCAAGCGCAGATGCTGTACGCGGCACAGCGGCGCCATCGCGGCCATCGGCTGATGCCAGCGACAAGAAGGCGCCGGGGAGAGGCGATGCGCAGGCCGACGCTAAGGGCAGCAATGGCGTGCTGGGAATTCTAAAGAGCTTCTGGGGCGGGCGCAAGAACCAAGCCAACCTGGGCGAAGAGTCGCACTTTGTCTACGACCCCGTGCAAAAGCGGTGGGTAGACAAGAACGCATCCGCCGAGCAGCAGGACGTCGGGCCGCCGCCGCCGCCGCCATCTGCTATGAGGTTCCAGCCGCAGAGCTCCTCGGTGCCGCCGCCAGCAAGCATGGGAGCTGACTCGTATGGGCTGTCGGGGATGGCCTACGGGTCAGCAGCAACCGCGGGATCCAGCCCACTGGGTGTGAACGGACATGCGCCACCTCTCTTCCAAAGCCCGGCTGGTGGCAGGCCACACTCGGAGATGCCGCCAGCAGCGGCCAGTGCCGACTTGAGCCGTGTAGGGTCTCCTGCTTTATCGCTTGGCACCATGGGTGCTGGCAGCAGCACGCCTCCGGTTAGCTCTGGCGGACGCGGCGGAAAGCGCCGTGCCGCTCGCACCAAATACGTAGATTTGCTCAACCAGTAGCACGCCAGCATTTCATTCGTTTGAAGTATTTTTATCCACAAAAAAAGCTATGCTATTTGAGCGAGCTGAATGGCATAGGCAGCATAATGCGCGAGCTCATCTTTTGGATCAGTGGGACGGTGTTCAGGACGGTTTCGGGCCAGCCATTCTCGCTCCATGCGGCCTCACGCACCTCCTTGCGCAATTGGAGATCCGGGTACTGCCAGAGATGGTGGACCTGGTTGAGGCTTCCAAGCTGAGAGAACCATGCGCCCATAGGCACTTCGTGATGCTTCCGGCACTCGACGCCTACTCGCCAGTTCTGCTCCCACTCTAGCAGTGTGCCGGATTTCAGCGTGTAGCTACGTAGCTCATACACGCCGCCCTTGGCCACCGGGGGATGCGTTGGCCAAAACTGAAACTCAAGCATAATCTGCGACTTTCGCTCGCGCAAAAGAGGCTGTAGCTTCCGGTGTAGCTCCGTGTATGCCGAGTCAGCTCGGTACTCGGAGTATGCCCTTGAGAGAGCAGGGTATCCCTGGTACTCCCAGATATGGATGGCTGTGTCCAAGTCGCCAATGTCGGTTTCCCAGCTGCCTACCAGCTTGACCCTGGGGCTGTGGTTGCGCACAATGAGTGGATACAGCTCGGCCACAATTGCCTTGTACTCGTCCATACAGCCTGGCTTCACACGGTGTGTTGAGAGCTCGTGAACGTACTTGCCACGCGCGAGCACCTTGGACAGCGTGTCCTTGGTCTCTTGCCTAACTTGCTCGGACCCGTGCAAGATAGAGCGAACTATGTGCGACGCCTTTTGCGGGAGTGTGCGCTTGGGCTCGTCAGTGGCAACAGAGCCCTCGTGGTGGCCGCCCTGTGAGCCATCGGAGCGACTGGATCCGAGGCGACGCGAGGAATAGAGCGGCTGAATAGCTGCCCGCAACGCGCCATGGCGGAGAGTACTGGCGCCGGTCAAAGCGGTACGAGCAGTAGAAAGCATGCCAGGTGAAAGAGTGTAGATGCGTGGGTATTTGTTTGAAGGCGAAAAGAGGAGGTAAAGATGAGGGAGAGTTGCCTCGCAGGAGCTCGGTACCATGCGCTATATATACGCGCGAGTGTGTCAGGACAAGGGGGAAGTAGTTCTTGTTGGTCACATGCACACGCGTGCGAACCCGACAGCGCAATTATGAGCAGTGGCGCGCAGCAGTGGTGTTGATCTCGACCCAGACCGTGTGGATGCAGTGTACCAGAAAAGCGCTCGGGCCACCATCGCCCAGGCCGCGCAAGGCCTCGTGCCCCACGTCTCCAGTGTCGTCGAGCATACGCGCAGAGGCGCTCAGCAGCCCCTGGCAGGCGGCCCTTATCCAGCTTGATGTAGCAAAATCCAAAGCGCGGCTCTCAGCGCCCTCAGGTTCGCCCCGTAGCCATCGCTCCCACTGCGCAATGGCTCGCTTGACAGGAGTTCCCTGCTGCTCCACGGCCAAGAGCAGCCGCAGCGCTGACTGCAAACGATACGGAGGCTCGGTGTCGTCGGGCAGCAGTGCAAAGTCGCCCCACAGCCCCCGCTGCTTGAGCATGCCGACCAGCGTGTCAATGGAGGCTGGGCATGCGGGTGCCGCCACGCGCTTCAGCCCCTGCATTCGCGCTTTGGCAGCCGCGACCCACAGGTCTGCCGCATGATCAAGCTCCAGATGCTGGAAAGGGTTTCGCTCAAGTACAAACCCGTACTCGGCCAGCAAGAAGAGGTTATCATGTGGTCCGTACGAAATAAAGACCTCCCGGCCAGCCTTGAATGGTACGTTGGTCTTTATGACAAACTCTCCACCGTCAGCATCAAAGAACGTCGAGACGCTGGCGTGTTCGCTGTGGTTGAGCAGATCAAGCATCGGCGCCAGCGTTATATTGTCCCGGCTGCCAATCGAATGAGCTCCCCTTAAGCAGGAAGCGCCTGTCGTTTGTATATGGCGATCAGAGCCAGGTCGTCGTCCCAAGTGGATACATCGCGTGCTCACAACCAGCCACGACCACACATAGAGTCTCCAGTTGGACACTGGCTGGGTTCCAAACGCCGCTGAAAATGAACATGTAAGAGACCAGTCGCCAAACAACCGGGTCTGTTGCTCAGACACTCGCTGTCGTAGGGGGTGTGGCAGATGCGCAATAACCCACTGGACGCAGCCTGAAGAGTCCGTGTCAATCGTGCTACTAGGGCTCTTTCCAGAGAGAACAAACAGTGGAGTAGAAGCAAAGTCGCGCGGGAGCGAGCAGATATAGCTGTGCCACTCGGAGCGTTCTTGCAGCTCTGCCTCAACGTAGACCCAGTATGCGAGCGACTGGTGCTCTGACAGATCCCAGCGATCGGACTGCACAGCCTTGCCAGCCTTGCCAGCAATAGCAGCACGGGCCAGCATAGCTCGCTTGACTTTGGATGCGGTTATTAGCAGTCGCTCAGGGACGCGTACAACGTCCTCGCCCGGACCAATGTCTCTAGTAGCCATCATGCCACGAAAAGTGGCTGGAAAGTAGGCCAGGGTGAGCTGTGTCTTTGGCAGGCCCTGCTCCTTGCACCAGCTGCGGAAGCTCGTCCAGGCCAAGTCAGTGCATGGCCGGCCTACAGCCATGGAGCGTGACGGTATGCAGGTAGCCCGTTGGCGTCGCCGCCGTGCTGTGCGGCCCCTTCCCATTCAGTGCACAAACAAAGTATAGATAGCGAAACTGTGACTCGAAGAGCAAAGCGAGGCTAGAAGCAAAAGAGATCAAGCACTTTTTATGCAACTAATCGCTTGATCAGCACAGGAGCATCCTTGAGCCGTCTGTTGTTTGCTAGAAGAACGCCATTTGCATCTCTGCCTCTTCTTGTTTTGAATTTTGTGCAGCCCAGGTGTGTTTGGCTAGTCTTGGCGACAATGAAACTCAAGCAGCTAGAGGGGTATCTTGGTGACGTGGTGGCCTTCAAAGACCCCAAAGTCCAGCTGGAGCAATATCCGACCACTGCGCATTTGGCATCACGTATACTGTACACGGCCGAGTCGTCGTACGGAGACATTGACGGCAAGGCGGTTGTAGATCTTGGCTGCGGGTGTGGTATGCTATCCGTAGCTGCTGCAATCATGGGCGCAAGCAGCGTTATTGGCATAGATATTGATGCCGACGCGCTAGAGACAGCGCAAGACAATTTAGAGGAGCTCGAGACTAGCGACACAGTAGATCTGATACAAGCCAGCCTGTGCGTCAGAGCTCCTGATACGGGCGAGCTGTCCCTGAACGACGACTTGGTGGCCAAGATGAGAGGAAAGTTTGACACTGCCATTCTTAACCCGCCTTTTGGAACAAAGCCCGGAAACAAGGGAATTGATGTGCTCTTTCTACAGGCAGCCTGTGCGATGGCAGATAGCGCCGTTTACTCGCTCCACAAGTCGTCGACACGCGACTACCTCGTCAAGCGAGCCCGGGCCTGGGGTTTTGACTGCCAAGTGCTGGCTGAGCTTAAATTTGACGTTCCCATGATGTACAAATTTCACAAGAAGAAATCCGTTGATATTGATGTCGACTTGCTGCGCCTGAGCCGCCAGACAAGAGCGCCATCTACCTGACAAGCTCATATACATGATTCTTTTTTGAACTAAAGTAAACGAAAGCTAGACCCGTCTTTGAAGAAATGGGAAGAGTAGCATAGAGAGGCTATGTTAATGTGAGAGAGAGGGAATGTTGCCTGCCAATATATAGAAAAAAAGGCAAGTGAGCCAAGGTAGCTGAGGGGGGAAGATAGTGCAGGCTGAAAGAAAGGCAAAGCGCGCCTGTCGCATTGAATTGGCTGGGCGGGCTATAAATATTAAAGTCGAATGGCGGCTGGGCGGACTCGACTGGCTGGGATGCCTCGTATGTACGACCTAGCGCTGCGCGCCATACTGGTTGTAGACGCCAGGGTTGCTAGGGATCTCATCATGCGAGCCCTGGCGATAGCGTGGCTGGACGCTGTGGCCAGGGACGTACATGGGGTTGCTGTTAACCGGAGGAGCAGCGCCGGCGCGGGTACTGCTTCTCAAAACCCGGTCGCTGGGCGGCGCCATCTTGCGATTCGGGTCATACATTCCGGGCTGCGATACGGGCTGCGGCTGGCCAACGGCAGGCATGTAGCCCATGGGCTGCTGTACCATCGCTTGAGCCGGATGCTGTTGGTGGGCAGCCGAGAGTTGGATCGGGTTCATACCAGGGGTGACAGCAGTAGCGGCGGCGTTCGGCGGTAGTCCCTGCATCATGCGATACTGTTGAGGATCAACACGAGAAGCATCAGAAGATTCGGCATTATTACGCCTAAAGCTTGAGATTGGGGCTCTTTGTACAGAGTCTGAAAACATTGCGTTGTTGGGTGCAAGCGCGCTTACCTGTTGCGTGGTAGCTGGCACCGGCTGCGCTCTGTATGCCGAAGAGCCAATGGCCTGCGACGGTGGCAGCTGTTGCTGCTGCTGCATCTGGAGCTGGTGTTGCTGCTGTAGTTGAAGCTGCTGGTGTTGCTGCTGGAGCTGGAGCTGCTGGGCTTGGGCTTGAGCTTGAGCTAGCGCTTGTGACTGGGGTACACCTCCTCCCTGTGGCTGAGGTGGAGCCTGCTGTCTCTGCCGCTGCTCTTCAGCCGACATTGGCAGCTGCTGGCCGGGCGCAGCACTGGCGTTGCGCTCCTACAGGTATTAAGATGGGAAAGATGAACAGTGTGTCCACCCCAAGTTAAAAGATTAGGAGCATGATGTGTGCCACTAGTCAGCATGCGAATATAAGCAGAGTGCGAGACGCTTACCGCCTTGAACGTGGTCCAGTCAAACATGTAGTCGTACTTGTAGTCGCTGCGCACAAACAGGTCGCGGAAAAGACGCTTCAAATAAGTGTAATCGGGCTTGTCGTCAAACCTCAGGCTGCGTGCGTAGTTTAGATAGACGGCAAACTCTGTTGGGAAGCCACGGCACAGCTCTTCGGTACTGGTGCTCATCTTCTTTTCCATGATGCGGTCGTACTTTTGCTTTTTGGTAGCTGCCTTGAGCCCCTGCCAAGGCAGGCTCCCACGAAGAAAGTACATGAGTACGTAGCCCAGGCTTTCCAGGTCGTCTCGCCGCGACTGCTCAATGCCAAGATGCGTGTTAATGCTGGCGTACCGAGCAGTGCCTGTGAGGTTCTTATTCTCGCGGTACGGAATGTGCATATGTGTGCGAGGGTCACGGTACTTCTTTGCCAGGCCAAAGTCGATGACGTGGACCAAGTTAGTGCGACGGCCAATGCCCATCAGAAAGTTGTCGGGCTTTATATCACGATGGATAAAGGACTTGTTGTGTATGTACTCGATGCGCGACAGCTACAATGCGAGATAGCAGAAAAGAACAGTTATCAGGACCAGGTCAAAAGTCAGTAACAATCTGAGAAAGTGAGGGGAGGCGGCATGTTCTAAAAACAAGGGCATAGATTACGGGCATGCAGACGCGCTACGGGCATTGTTTGTTGCCCACGCACAGCCAGACAAGGGGACAGTAGAGAACCCACTATGCGCGGCAGAGCGGTGGCACAATTCATAGGCGACTCTCGCGAACCAGTAACAGGTCATAAATGGGGGGGGCATGTGTGCGCAAAGGGCCAACTTACCAGCTGGTCGCCGAGAAGCAACACGGTCTTTAAGCTGAACTTGCGGTTGCAAAAGTTGAACAGGTCCTCAAGCGAAGGCCCCAGCAAGTCGATAATCATAGCGTTGTAGTCGTGCTCGACGCCAAAGTAGCGGATGAAGGGAATTCCAACGCCACCAGCCAATGTCTTGTAGATTTTAGTCTCATATTCTAACTGGGGGTGCTTAGCCTTCACCGACTCGAGCTTGACGGCAACCTCTTCGTTGGTGACCACATTGACCGCAAGGAAGATGTCGCCAAAGGACCCTGAGCCAATCTTGCGCCCCAGGCGGTATTTGTTGCCGATGCGAAGATCCATGAGATCAGGCAATTGGATGTGTGTGTGCCGTGAAGAGGAAAATAGAGAGCCAAAAACGACAGACGAGTGCGTGTGTGTGAAACAATAAAAGAAGTGTGCGGGGAGGCAAGAGCGGAAGAAATTCAGCAAACACACGGTCTGTGAGAAAGAGCTTTGAGGGAGGGGGAAGAGTAGAGTGCTCTACCGCTTCTCACACGACAGCAGCTTGCGCCCTATCACCCCTGTATGCCTTGCCAGGGGAGCCGTGCGAGCCGTCAGAGCCCCTCGGTTTGGAGGAGTCGTTTTTTTTTGGCAAGCCATCGTGGCTCACAAAGAAAATTTTTTGCTATTTTCTTGCTGTTCCCCATGGCAATGCTTTCTTGCTCTTTTTCACCTCGTTTTATTTTTCTATTAGCTAGGAATGTACGTATTTTGCGATGCATGTTTGCTGGCTCTGTGTGGATGATGATACGAAAAGTAGGGACAGCTTAGCAATTGCCATGCTGAGACAAGCTTTTTCAACATAATCTCGTAAACTGCTGACACGCTCTTCCAGGCCCTGCTCTCCACGTAACTGCTCAGAGCTCAGAATACTAACTGTTGGTTTCAACTCCATGTTTTTTTGCTACTGGCTACATTCTTGTGGTGTTTGTTATACGTTCTTTT
Organism: Coemansia sp. RSA 2050; assembly: GCA_027578835.1. Lineage (NCBI taxonomy): Eukaryota > Fungi > Kickxellomycota > Kickxellomycetes > Kickxellales > Kickxellaceae > Coemansia > Coemansia sp. RSA 2050. The sequence continues at coordinate 158,073 of JANBSU010000010.1, read as the reverse complement.
AGGGATGCCAGTTGTTACTGCGCATACGCGGCGTCCATCCCAAGTGATGTATAATTTTTTTGTAGACTAATGTACTAATATACGTAAGCTACCAGCGCTTAAAATGACTAGTTAATGTGGTGCTAGCGCCGCCGGCGCCTTGCTTGTGTCTTTGCCGAGCCTGCCTTGAGGCTGGACGAGACGCTCTGGCCCCAGGCACTGGCACCCATGGCCTGGCTTGCATCCCAAGTCATGACGCCTCCAAGCGACGTGTACTTGCTGCGCACATTGCTTACAATTGCATTTAGCGTGGGTGCATCAACATATCCACGGCCTGCGGCACTTTGAGATCCAGGCGCGCCAATGTAGATTTTGACATCCTTATTGACTGCTTGCGTCTTGGCCCATTGGTCCCATGTATCATAATTGAACCCGCTTGGGTAGGCGTCCAAGCCGCAGTAGTTGTTATAGAACTGCACAAATACCATGTCAAACCACGCGCTGTTGAGCGTCGACCCCAGCATAGCATCTGGGAATGGGCATTGCGGCGCTCCAGTGATGTAGAATCGCTTGCCTCCGCCAGCCGCAAAACGTGTCCGGAGCTGAGCAATAAATGCTGTGTAGCCTGTTGTCGACCCGCCTTCAATGTCTAGGTCTACACCATCGAGAACAGCGTCATCAAACGGCCGCTGTGTGCTGTTGCCTGCCAGAAACACGTCCCAGACAGTGTCTGCGTAGGCCTGTGCTTGGGTATTGCTGCTGAACCCGTATGCGCCAGCTGCACCACCCATGCTTAGCAGTACGACCTTTCCTTGCGATTGGCAGTACTTTATGTCTGTAGCAACATCCGGGCAGTGTAGTAGTTGGCTATTAGGAAAGGTGGTCCGACAGCTAGCAGAAAGATCAAGCATGGTGTTGGGAAACTGGAAGAGGAAAGACAGGGCTATAACGTCGACCGTTACGTCCTTGCAATAATCCGCCAGGGGCGCTTGCGATCCGGCCGAGCTTTGTCCCCAGTAGACCACAAAGTTGGAGCTACTCGATGGGTCAAAGGCCCGTACCATCCTCCCTGCAGTGATTAGCCAAGCTGCTAGAACCAGTAAATAGTGCACAGCCATTGTCTTGCGGTCTTTGAGTCGTTCAAGCTGGAATCGGATAGTTGTATCTAGTGGTTGAGATTCAAATGTTCAAATGTATGACGGTTAAAGGATGGCGTGAGTCCCTTTGCAAGCAAGGCAGCCGGGCTGTCCGTAATAAATACATGTCGTTTTTCTGAGCTCGGTATGAAACACTAATCAATTTATGCACTTGGGCGTGCACTAATAAAGCGCTGGTATTACATACGGGTCATACGAACGAAAACTATTTATTGTAGCGGCCTCAACTGCTGGGCTGGCTTGCGGCTGATCAAGCATCCATGCCCCTCACTCCCCACATGGTCCCGCTTGTGCATGCCGGACCCAATTGACAAGGCAGGTAGCAATATAGCATCCAACAACTGAGCGGCAAGTGACACATCCAGTCCTGCTCTATCTAAAAAGAATCAAATGGTATTGCTAAATTGGGAAGCTAAAAGTGGTCAGCGCTGGCTCTATGCTAGCGACTCGAATACGCGGTTGTGGCGGCAGATGCTGGGGCCGTACTCTTCGTACTCGGCCTTTGTGTGGCTGAACTGGTAGAACTGGTCAGTGCAGGCCATGATGCTGCCGCCAAACCACACGGCATGCCTCTGCTTCTTGTGTGCTACGACGTTGACATCAATGGGCTTGGCTTGTAAGCGCCCGCCGCTTAGCTCTTCGCTCTTTTTCACGCGACCATCGACGAGGCGCTTAATATCGCGCTGTAGGCGTTTGCCAAAGTCCTTAAACATTGTAGACCCGCCTGACAGGACAATATTGCTATATAGGCCGCGTCGGGTGTCAATTGGGCTGACCTGGATGCACGTGTCGACGACCTCGGGCAGTGGCGTCAGAAAACTGGAGCTGACTAGCTCGGGATTGAAAAAGATCTCGGGGGCCAGGAAGCGCTCATAGCCAACATCGACAGTGTACGACTGCTGATTGATGCTGTTGATGGCGTCGAATTGCTTATAGTACTTGACAGGCTCGGTGTCAAACTTATGGAACTCCTTAGCCATGTCGTGGCAGGTATACGAGTACTGCTCTTTGATACGACGAGCAATGTCAAGCGAGTCCTCTGGCGGGATGTTTGTCTCGCCATGGTCGCGCAAGAGCTGTTGCACAAAAGCGGTAATGTCTCTGCCGGCAATAGGGATATGCTTAATGCTGGATCCCAAGACATATCCTTCAGCCACCGGAATAACATGTGTTACGCCGTCACCACTGTCGATAACTGTGCCCGTTAGGGTCTGCTGTGAGCCCTTGGCCGTCCAGCTCGCTGCCAGAGCCAACACGGCCTGCACGGCAATATAGAGGCCCTGCACATTGAACGACTCAAAAAAGATCTCGGCCATCTGCTCGCGGTTCTCGGGCGCGTTGAGCGGGGGCTCGGTCAGCAGAAAGTAGTGGTCTTCTGGCTCGCAGCGCATGTACTTGAAAATGCTCTGCTCCCAGTACCGCTCCATGTGGTCCCAGTTGTCAATCTGCCCGTGACGAATGGGGTAGTTTAGGTTGTATGACTTTGAGTTGGCTGCTGCTTCATCGCCAATGTGAAAGTCCAGATCCTCGATGCCGCGCTTTGATGCGATGCCATAGCGAGACTGCTGGTTAGGCAACCCGATGGCTGTAGGGATGACAAACTGGGGATCGGTGTTTCCCGCAAACCCCATTTTGGTGTACCTATTAAATAAACACCAGCTGGTATTAGTCCACTGCCATCTTCAATCAGGCTGACATCACACGGGATTATACAAAAAAAGGCACATTGGCTAGTGGCGATGACATACCCAGTACCATTGTCTATAACGACGGGTGGAAGCTTGGACATTGTTGTTTGTGGTGTTTACAAAGACTCTGTCAGAGGCAGCGTTGCCAAATGCGCACACGTAAAATGAAGGAGACTGGTTGCTGAATTGGAGCAAAGAAGAGCCAACACAAAGTCGAGCATGCTCTAGTTGCTTTGGCGCTGTTGTTCCTCAAAACACGCTCCCCTACTCCGCCACAGCAAGTGCCTGTACACCGAGCCGAGCCGAGCCGGATTGGATTTTTCCTCTGCCCACGTGTTCAAGCTCTCTAGCGAATGCGGAAGGGGGGGCTGCAAAAAGCGTTGCCAAAGGAAAAGGGCCCGTCCTCTCTTCCCATTCGCTCTCCACTTTCCCAACTATTAAATTGTGCTTTTAGTCAAGCCAGCAGCTCTCTCAACATGTAAGTGCCTGGCACACGCGAATATATACGCACTCGACTCGCTGAGCCCCTCTGCCTTCCGAGCGCAAGGTGCCTACTCTTTTTCCTTTTTTTGGGCCTTCTACCACACAAGTTTATAGAGAGAAAAGTGCAGTTGCCGTGCTTGCGCCCTTTCCCCCCTGGTTCTCTCGTACAGGTTCGACGTATACTAATTGTATTTGACGCCCGAACTACCAATTGCCTCATGTTGTACATTGAAATGGTCTTGTAGAAGTGGCATCACACAGCAAAACACTACGCCTCAGTACGTGTGCTATCTCTTTGCCCATGAACCAGCAGTTTCATGACTTTCACAACTACGGCTTGCCGGTTGGTGATCCATCCGGAGGATCCATAGACTACGCTCACCAGTACAGCTCAGAGCTAAGCGGACACAGCCTATTGATTAGCCAGGACGAAGGCGGGCCAGCGCTGCCAGCAACTGCCGCAGGCAACGCGCCACTGATGTTAGGAGGCTTTGGTGATCCCAGTACCGTGGCTGTCGCAGCTGCAGCTGCAGCCGCCGCCGTCGCAGTGTCTCACGCGGGAGCTGGGAGCAACACAGTGCTAGACGAGACGACGTTGGATGGGCGAGACCTAACTCCAGTCAGCAACATGGGAGTACAGCTCTCGGCGGGGTCTGAGTTATCCAGCGCTAGCGGTGTCTTTGACCCCACTGCCGCAGCAGTTGCGGCCATGAACGTTAGCAGCGCACCGCGAGACGAGGAGCCACTGTATGTCAACGCAAAGCAGTACCACCGCATACTGAAGCGGCGAGATGCACGTGCGCGTATGGCGGCTGAACACAAAATGAACGTCAAACGCAAGCCCTATCTTCACGAGTCTCGTCATCGGCACGCAATGCGACGCCCGCGTGGCCCCGGTGGCCGGTTCCTGACTGCCTCTGAGATCTTGGAGCTTGAGCAGAGGGGTGAGCTTCCTGCTGGGACCAGCGCCGCATTCTCGACTGGCGGCTCAAAGTCCCGAGGTAAATCCAAAGATAAGAGCAAAGCCAAGCCCGACCCTGGCATTGGAGACGATGCGTCTTCATAGACTCTTGTGCCAATAGGCTACGCTACGCTTCTCTAATTCGATTTTTTTACTCTATGGCTGCCCTAGTGTTTACCCAATGTATTCTCTCTTTTAAAAGGAGCTGTTTACTGTGATGCTAGCAAGCTCTACCAAAGGAGATCACAGACGGTTGCTGGCAAACCAGCCCTCAACATCCTCGCGGTCCTTGTTCAGCCATGCGGTATTGGATCTGATCTTCTCCAGAGACTGGTCAATCACGCGCTGGAACTTTGCCGTGTTCTTGTCGGCAAAGTAGCGCTCCACCTCGTCGGCCTTTGCATTGCCGACAAATTCGGCAATAGAGAGCCGAACTAGAATGCCCATGTAGTTCATCGAGGCACGGTAGCGGCCAACCAAGAGGTCGTAGTTGTCCTGGTACCACTGCCACAAGCGCTCGCGGTTGGCGCCATGAGTGTTGATCGCAACGATGGCTTGATGCACGTCTTGGTTACGCACAGCATCTGTGAGTGCAAACTCCAGCAGCTCGTCGACAATGGCGGGGTCGGTGGTAAAGCCAAGGCTCGACAGGGCTGCCAGCTGCTGGTCCACGGGGTTGGCGCTATCCAAGTAGTAGCTCTTGACCTTTTCAAATTCGCCCCGCCCGCCATTGCGAATGGCCACTGCAAATGCTGCACGCAGAGTGTCGGTGTTGAAAACCGACCGGTTGCCCGCAAAGAATGCCTGGAAGCGGCGGTTGGTCTCGCCAATCACTTCATTGTCGCCAGCAAAGCCAGCAGCGCGGATGGCCAGAGCGCGCAGACGGCTAACCAAGCTGTCCTCATTTGCATCAATGGCATCCCAAGTGAGGCGTTGGACCAAGGGCGAGAAGAGTGTGCGACAGAGCGCGCGGAGCTGCTCTCTGGTCTCCTCGCTCTCGGTGGCCCAGACAGACTGCAGGGCGTCGATGCGAAGCACAATCTCTTGCCAAGCGACAAACTCGGTTTCGTTGCTGTAGGCGCGGAGGAAAGTTAAAAAGTCGGATGTGTTGCTGTGGCCGCTGCTGGCCAGCGAGGCAGCGTCAGCAATGACGCCAATGCGGTCGTTGGTGCTCAGCTCGCCGTTGGCAATGGCCTGCGCGAGGTTGGCTACGGCACTGGCAGGGTACTTTACGTGGTAGATGCCTACTGTGTCCTTGTTCAGCTTGTACCACTTGGTGATGCTCACATCAAGATCAAATGTAGCCTCGCGCGTAGTGAGAACGTCGGTGGAATGGCTATCCTTGCTGGCAGAGGTCTCGATGCCTAAGGGCACCCACCACACAGTCTGGTCTTCATCCTCATTAGCAACGCCGGCAGAGAGGTAGCGGTTTTGGCGGACACGGATCTGCTTGCCTCCTTCAACCTCGGCAACGGTCAAAATGGGATAGCCAATGGTGCGAGTCCACAGAGCCATGAACTGAGACACGTTCACGCCAGACGCCTCGCTGAGGGCTATCCAGAGATCTTCCGTAGAGGCGTTGGCGTACTTGTGCTTGCGCAAGTAAGCACGCACGCCCTTGAAGAAGCTCTCTAGGCCAATATACGAGCTAAGCATGCGAATGGCGCTACCACCCTTTGAGTACGAGATGGCGTCAAAGATTTGGCTGATTTCAGAGGAGCGCCTCACTGGGACCTGAATTGGGTGCGATGAGCGCAGCGCGTCTAGTGCCAGTGCACGCTGAAGATCGTCAACTAGGAACTGAGTCCATATGTGATACTCGGGGTACACATGGTCAACGGCAAGAGTGCCGACCCAAGTGGCAAATCCCTCGTTGAGCCACAGCTCGCTCCACCACTCCATGGTAACCAGGTTTCCAAACCATTGATGCGCAAGCTCGTGGCTTACCACATAGGCGACATGCTGCTTGGCGCGCGAGCTTGTGGTGGCCTCGTCGACGAGTAGGGCGACCTCGCGATAGGTAATCAATCCCCAGTTCTCCATAGCCCCAGCTTCAAAGTCGCTGATGGCGATCTGGTCTAGTTTAGGCAGAGGATACTCTATGCCAAACACGTCGGCAAAGTACTCGAGTACTTGCACGGCAACGTTGAGAGCAAACCGGCCCTTCTCGCTCTTGCCTGGAGCCGTGTAAATGCGGCAGGGGATGGGGCGGCCGTTATGAGCGCCGCTGGTATAGTCTTCAATGTACTCGAGCTCACCAACCACAAAGGCCAGCAGGTAAGTTGACATGATTGGTGTGGTGTTGAAGGATACCTCCTTCAGGCCACCGTCAAGGGGCACGGACTCTGAGACATCCATGTTGGAAAGCGCAGTCAGGTTCTCGCGCACCCTTAGCGTCACAGCAAAGGTTGCCTTTTGCATGGGCTCGTCCCAGCAAGGGAAGGCGCGGCGGGCGTCAGTGGGCTCGAACTGAGTTGTAGCCATGTTCTTGGTAGCGCCATTGGCATCGGTATACTTTGAGCGGTAAAATCCGACCATTAGATCATTGAGAGCGCCGCTGAACTTGATGGTTAAGGTCGCCTCAGTGCCGCTGGGGAGCGACTGCGAAAAAGCGAGGTGAGCGGTCTCATCATCCTTTGCGAGCGTAATACTCGTGGCCCGAAGCGGGCCATCTAGCTGAAGGGCGGCGCTGGTCAAGGATGCCTCCTGAATCTCAAGCTCGTTGGCATGGAGAACAATCTTGTCGGTAGGTTCGTTAACACGCACTCTAGCGATAGAATCAGGTGGGTTGGTATAGTTGTTGGAGAGAAAAAAGGAGTCAGCAGCGTGGTGGCAACACTAGACGCACAAAGTGGCTTGATGGGCCAGAATTGGCGCGAGCAGAGAGCATACTTACCTAATCCGGACCTCGCCAGTGTAGGCAAGAGCGTCGAGGTCGGGTGCCAGTAGAAGGTCGTAGTGGACCGGAGTCACGTTGGTGGGTAGGAGCTCGCGCTCTTCAATGGCGTTGTGGACGGCAGAGGTACACATTTCGCTGCTGCGGCTGTTAACGTATGAAGGAGAAACTACGAGCCAGGCGGCGTACAAGATAGCAATAAGAGGGATAATAAATGAAAGTGTTTTAATTGCCTGTCGATTTGAATTTCGCGCCGTCTTGCTCATCACGAATAAAGCACCAACAGAAAGGCAAGAGAAGAGAGGAGCGATGAGAGGGCGGGGCATGAAACACAAAAGCCCCTAGGAATGGGGGTCTCGGAGGAGTGAAGATTAGTAGGCCATCGTAAGCATAGCGACGAACAGCGGCAAAACACGTACCTTGGGAAAAGCAAACTGGGACAATGGAGCAGTATTGAAGGAAGCGGAGAAGAAGGTGGTTCTATAGGTCGCGGCATCTGGTAAAGGCAGGCGGCAGCATGGCTTGTAGTGTGGGGTAAGGGGTAAATGTGGTTGCTATATCGGCTTTCTCACGCTTAAAAAAGGCCAGAGGCGAAGCCTAAATCTATTGTCCCGAGGCAGTCACGCCAGCAACGAGGCACGGGGGCCAACCAACGCCGGGGGACAAGGGAGAATGGCATGCTCTGTGCGAACGTTACTACCAACACCGATCACTACATATGGTGGTAGTAGTAGCTGCATCGATGCACGCGGCGTGCGGCAATGTTTGCTGCCTCAGAGCCGGCACGCAGAAAAAGGCAGCACGCCAATGTAGGGGGAGGGGCGCCAGGGCCGGAGAGCTCATTCTCGCTTGCCTCTCCCCACACGATGTGTACATAGGCTGACAAGCAAGTGTGCCTCTGGTAATCGGGAGTAACGTTGCTAGTGGCGTGGCGTGCCAGGGCTTCGAGAATGGCCACTGGGCCCAAGACCTAAAAGGAGACAATTGGGCTGCTGACTATCGCGCCAGGCAGGCCCTGGAACCGCACATGTCTCATCGGCGCCTAGGCGCACAGCATGCCGCAAGCCCCCTTCCCCGCCAAGCACAGTCAGCCGGCTAGCGGCGTCTAGGTTAGAACTTCCGATACGCCGCCCCCGATTTTGCCACTGCAATTGCTGCTGCTGGGGTTAGCCAGGCGATTACCGTTGCTGGCTACCGCATTGCTGCGCTGTCTCATATAAATATGCCTCTATCCCACAGTGTCACTTCCTCCAGACCCGACAAAATAGCACTTCATTCTTTAGACACCTCTGTTTCGTTTAGCCCCGCGCTCTTTCCTTTGTCCTCTTTTGCTGTAGCCTGGCATCTGCCGTGCTCTATCTCTTTTTCCTACACGACAGCTCCTGAACCTGTACATATCGCCCAGCCTTCTCTGATAGACCGACCCACCCCGTTTTCTTGTCTCGATTCATTCACACACCTGGCGCCTTCAGAGCCTCCCTCCCAATGACTCGTGATCCAGAGCTGCCGCCGCCAGAGTGCGTTCCCCAGCGCGACTACCCGGTCAAACACCCGCCGGACCCGCCGCCAACCCACTACTAGCCCCGAATCCCAGCAGCAGCTACAATTGCAGCCATTGCAGCATCAGCGTCTCCATTCTTGCGCTATCTAGCTGCTGTGTGGACACATAGTGGAATGTACAGCCCGGTGTCCGCGCTGCATGGGAGTCCACTCAACAAAGCCCTCAATGCATTTGCGAGGCCAGCCTCAAAACGCATATTATCATCGACATCGACGCCTGCCTCCTATATCGCCAACATTTAATGCATTAAACATTTAAGCCAGACAGTTTACTTTACTTCAATACTCCAATACGCTCCAGCAAGCAAGAGCCCGCTCGCCGTCTGCTATAGCCAGCCTACATGATAGCCTTCAACCTTACCAGTGCTGTATTTTATTAAAGAACCCCTCCCCATTTAAATTTCTCAAGGACTTTTTCTTGTGCATTGAGCCACAGAACCGCCCCCTCCCCCACACCATATGCTTTGTGATTCGCGATCGGCGGCTAGGCTTTTCGTGCCATGCACACACGCGTGCTCGCAGCCTTCCTTCCCAGTTTACTTTTTTCTTTTTTCTTTCCATTTTGGCAACTGCAATTTTCTCATTTGTAAACATCTCTCGTGCTTACTCCCGAGCCAAGCCTACTCGTTCTTAGAAATGGAGCAAGAAATGTGCATTCCCGTCAACCACGACGACTTTATCCACGACGTCGTTTACAACTTTTACGGCACGCGTATGGCCACAGGTGGCTCGGATAGGTGCATAAAGATCTGGGACTGGAACAAGCAAACAGGCCAGTGGATCCTCAACGAGTCCATTCTCGCCCATGACAGCTCTGTTATCAGGCTTAGCTGGGCTCACCCCGAGTTTGGCCAGGTTCTTGCTTCGTGCTCGCTCGACCGCTCTATTAAAATCTGGGTGGAGGTTGATCCCACCACCAAGAACGAAGCCAGCCGCTGGAGGTCGGTGGCAACAAAGAATCACAGCGCCGCTGTACACAGCATTGCCTTTGCTCCCGAGTACACAAACCTGACCATTGCTGCTGCGTGCTCGGACGGCAAGGTTATCTTTTACTCGCCCAGCGACCCGGTCAAGATGGATAACTGGTCTAACAGCGGCATGATTGACTTTGCTCCAGGCGTGTCAACCGACTCTGACGGCCCGCTGTGTTTGTCGTGGTGCAAGTCGCGCTTTGCTGCCCCACACATGATTGTCATTGGCGGAAGCAAAGAAAACTGCATTCGGGTCTATAAGCAAACAAACGTATTTGTCGAGATGCTTGAGCTTGACCGTTATGAAGGCGCCGTGCTAGATGTCAGCTGGGCTCCATCGATGGGCCGCTCCTACCACCTGATTGCCACCGCCTGCTCGGACGGCCACATTCGCATTTACAAGTTCTGGTCCCATCCATCCATGTCCAAGGCGGCGCTGTACGACTCGCTCTTTATTCGCGAAGGCGATCAGCTGGATCATGCAGACGGTGGCGATGCAGTTGCCTCCAAAGCCAATGCCCCCCGTCGCCTTGGCAGTGGAGATGACGATGATGCTGAAGATGACGAAGACGGCGACGATGACCAGGATGACGACGATGACGACGATGACGACGATGATGACGACGACGACGACGAAGATAGCGACGAAGATGAGGACAGCGACGACAGCTACGAGAACGACAATGACGACAGCGATGAGGAAAGCCACAGCAACATAGGCTCTTCTGTCGGTCCTCGCCCTCGCACAAGGCGCATAGGAAAGAAGCGAGGATCAAAGCCTGCTCAGGGCGTCCTCAAAGCATTTGAGCCGCACTCTGAGCTTGTGGGGGACCTTGTCGTGGAGCCACTAATGCCCATCCGCCGCGTCCGGTGGAACAGCACCGGCACGCTGCTCGTGTCTAGCAGCGATGATGGGGTTGCGCGTATGTGGAAGGTAGCTGTCAATGGTACATGGCGCGAGGTTGCTGCCGTCACTGCCGAAAAGAGCACCACAGACCTGTAAATCACACCGATTAGTCACACATTTCAGCTAGGACTTTAATTTCCACTCAAAGGAGCAGGGCATGCCATGTAAAAAGAAAAAGCGAAATGAGGCAGCTAGCTACTAGGCCCATGGGGCTGGCTTAGCGGCCACCCATGGGCATGCCACGACCGCGGCCTGGCATGGGTTGGCCGGCTGCCATCGGATCCTGGGACTTTTGGCTGGTGACGGTTTCATCGACACTCAGAATCAAGCAAGCGGCTTCGATGGCACTGGAAATGGCGTTGGTCTTGACCAGAGCTGGCTCCCAGACAAACTTTTTAAACAAGTTGTCCACTTTCTCTTCCTCAATGTCCACGCCATACCACCTGTAGAGCTTGGGGTCCTGAGCGTGCCACGCGCGCAGCTGCGTGATAAAGTCGGTGGTATCGAAGCCAGCATTCTCGCAGAGCTGGCGAGGGATGACCTCGAGCGCCTTGGCGACAGCAGTAATGATGAGCTGCTGCTTACCCTCGATCTTCCGAGCGGTTTCGCGCAAGTAGCGCGAGAGCTCCATCTCGATGGCTCCGCCGCCGGCGACAACGGTCTGGTTCTTGACGGCGCGACGCACAACCATGATAGAATCGTGCAAGCTGCGCTCGACCTCGTCGATAAACTGCTCGGCACCGCCGCGCAGGATAATTGTGCACGTCTTTGCTTCAGGGCAGCCCTTGAAGACGTTGAAGCGCTGGCCACCAATCTGGCGCTCCTCAAAGCGCTCGCAGACGCCCAGGTGCTTGGCAGTGAGGTCGGTCGTCGTGCTTTGTACACGGCAGCCTGTAGCCTCACAAACACGGTCAAGGTCGTCCTTTGACACGCGGCCAGCGCAAAAGATGTTGCGGTCGGCAAAGTACTGAGTAGCCAGATCGCCAATTGGCAAGCGCGACAGGACTACTTTGGCGCCAGTAGCAACGATGCTTTCGAGCTTGTCAAAGATGATCTTCCACTCCGCATCGACGATGGCCTGGTACTCGGAGACCTTATCGACGCGCACCTCGGCGTTGTCTTTTTCGGCCTTGAGCTCGAGCTCGACGTTGAGGCAGACGATCTTGGGCGAGTCGAATGACTTTGGCTGCTGCTCAAAGCCGGCATAGGAGAACGACTTTTTGAAGGCTACGCCGTCGACCAGGATCGAGTCCTGCATGGCGCCGCCGGGGATCTTTTTGATGCCAATCATGTCCTCGTTGAGCTCGTCCTGGTCCAGGCGCATGACGGCGTCGACAACCATCTTGGTAAAGAACTCCTTTTGCGACCCGATCAGCTTGGAGTTCATGCTGGTAGCAGCGCATTTCTCAAGCAGATCGCGGAACTTTGCCTTGTCAGAGCGATCGGTGTCGACAGCAATCTCTTTGATGTGGTTGATGGCCAGGTCGGCGGCTCTGCGGAAGCCCTTGATGATGATCTGCGAGCTGACGCCCTCGTCAACGTAGTCCTTGACCTCCTTCAACAGTTCGCCAGCCAGCAGCACAACGCTCGTTGTGCCATCTCCAACCTCGGCATCCTGGGCACGCGCAATATCTACCAGTGTGCGAGCGGCGGGCTGCACAACATCCAGGAGCTTCATGATGGTTGCGCCGTCATTTGAGATTGTCACTCGGCCCTGGCTGTCGACAATGAGCTTGTCCATGCCGCGGGGGCCCAGCGTTGTGCGGATAGTGTCGCAGATGGCCTGGCACGCCGAAATGTTGGAGAGCAGTTGCGGCACGCCCTGGGATGTGTCGGTGCCCTCCTTGAGCACAATCACTTGGGGCTGCATCATTGGCATCTGTCCGCGTCCGGCCATTCTATTATTTAGCTATACTTTGGCGCGTAATTGAATGAGCAGAGTAGTGCCTGTCTTTTTCCCTCAAAAAAAATCGATAGAGAGAATTGAAACTGACTAAAAGAGCAATGTCGACAAAATGGAAGGGCGTGGAATGTCAACAGCCTCAAACGAATAGTCGGTCGCAATTGATGATGATCCAGAGCTCTTTGATCTGCTTGATTCCGGTGGTGAAAAAATATCTTATGTGTTGGTTGGCCTTGGCGGCTGCTTGTCCATGGCGTCGCTGTGGTTGATGCGAGCGACCCGGTTGTCGACTGGTGGCGGGTACTTTTCTTCTAGCTTGTCGCTGGCCCAAATGCCGATCATGCTAATGGCCATGAGGCTCATGCCCAGGATGACACGGTGGCGGGGCGCGATGCCCTTGTATATGTCCCAGAGAGTTCGCCTAGGAGGAGGAGGAGATCCGCTGGAGGAGGTCGTAGCCATTCTAAACAAGAAAATATCAAGATATCGTGAGAGTACGCACGCAAGAAAAAAAAGAAAAAAAAAAGCCCCCGAATTCGCATTCATCAGAGCCCCCAGAGCAGCGCCGGGAGAAAACAAACGCAAAAATCCCAGCACCACAACCAACAACTAAAAAAAAAAAAAAAAAAAAGAGGCAGAAAAATTCGCGAATACCATAGCTTGGAGCGAGATTGGACTTGGTTAGCTGCGGAGGCAAGCATTGGGCTAAAGAGGTATTCGCATTTCGTTATCGTGATTTTGTGGCAGAATGGGACGCGGAAAGTATACGGAACAAGAGGCGCTGGATGCACAGCCAAAACCAACTCTAAATAGCCCAGTGGCGCGAGTGCTTGGGCCGCGCGGACAGCATCTGCACGAGGTCGTAGTGGCACGCAGCCTGGTTACAGATGAGATTAACCGGCGACTTAACGTGAATGGCCAAGGCTGGTTCACTACGCTGGCGCAGCTGCCGCCAAAGTTTCGCAGCGTCGTGTGGGTGAAGCGAGGAAGCTATGTAGTGGTTAACCTGGCAGAGCAGCTCTCGGACAAGATCGGCGGCGAGATCGCGATGGTGCTGATGCCAGCGCAAGTAAAGTACCTCAAACAGAGAAAGCAATGGCCAGCGCAGTACGAGGACATGCTGGAGAAGACCCCCGGTCAAAGCCCACAAATACCCACTTGCAAGGACGCAAGTGAACCAGCCCAAGCAGCAGCAGCAGCAGCAGCAGGCAGCGAGCGTGACTCTAGCATGGACGACTTGATAGGAGGTGGCAATCCAAACCGTCGTCCAATTGTGCATGACGACGACAGTGATGACAACAGCGACGGCGACGACAACGACGACAACAACCACAACAACTAGAAACAATGTTGCCCTTTGATGAAGGGTAACATTTTAAAGAAAGCAGGCTTGGCTCGGCCAAATATTTGCCACAACAAAGCAAGAAACAGGGCAGAAGCGCCACGCAACTATCATTGTACGCTTTTAGCCGAAGAAAAGCGCTAATATTAGGGAGTTTATCGTACAAATTAAATATTAAAGTAGGGATATTAGATGCCGAAGCAAGGCGGCTGTAGCAAGAAAGAATGCGTGTGTATCGGAGGTGCGAGCTAGTAGGGCAGCGTCGATGTGAGGGCCGGTACGCTCTCGTAGTACTGGCGACGGCTCTTGAACAAGTGGTAGAAGCGGACACAGGCATAGGAGATGGCCAAGACGACCAGCCCGGCCAAGGCGTCGGAGATATAGTGGTTCGCAGTAATGACGATGCAGTAGACAGTGACCACGGGGTAGGCAATGGAGCCCCAGCGCAGCAAGGCACGAAGCCAGTAGCGAGGCGAGCGAAGGCTGAGAGCTGAGCTAGCAGGACCAACCAGCATAATCCAGGTCATGGCGCACCAGGCAGCAAAGATTGTGTGCTGAGAAGGGAAGGCGGCGTAGGGGTTGTTGAGGGTTTTGACAGACTCGTCGTTCCAGTCCCAGAGCAGCGAGCCATGAGCGCCAATGGTGTCAACAAAGGAGAACTCGGTAGTCAGACAAGCACCAACGTTTGCGCCAGCAGCGTTGACAAAGTCGCAGACGGAGAGCAGGCGTGGCGGCATGGTGGGCACCAGCAGAAAGCCTATAAAGGACAGCCAGGCACTCAAGACCCACACGGAGCGCAAGAAGCGGTATTGTTGGGCGGGTGACATATCAGCAAACGAGGCACGCGTGACCATGGCGGAGGCGGCATCGGAAGCATAGTAGGCATCGGATGCGAGCTCAGGTGCAACAGGGGCATAGTCGGGCGGTGGCGACAGCGGCTGGGCGCCCTCGTTCAAGCGCTTCCAGTTGACGCGTGTCAGCTTCCAGCCAAACATGCGAACTAGGATGAAGACAAGGAAGATGACAGTAACAGCAGGGTGGACGCCCGCATAGTAGGTGTTCCAGAAGCTCCAGCCGCCAAGGTACGCATCGTGCCAGCGCTGCAACGGTTGCTCAAAGAAAATGCCAAGGCTGCGCTCAAACGACACGATGGCCAGTGCATTGCGTAGCGCACGCAGGCGGAAGCCATGGAAGATCTCAAGGGTGCTGTGGATGTATGCCGACAGAAAATTGGTACAGAACGTCAGTGCCAGCAGCGCTACCTCGGTCAGGGCCAGAAGAGCCAGGCCCACTACAGCCTGGCGCTGGTGGCTGGCTGGGCCGGCCACGCCAACCACGATTTTGCGCCTTAGCTGGCGGAAGAGAAACGAGAAACGCCGCTTCATCGTCAGAGGGAGGAAATAAAGTAAGCGGCAGGCGAATGCGAATCACCCGTAGTAAGAAAATAAAATAAAAATAGAAACAGAATATAACAAATCTAAAACGTGAAAGGCAAGTGAAGGGCGACCCAGACTTTTGTTAAGGAGCAGGCGCGCATCAGTCGTTATAAAGGCCTGGGCTCCATTGACGCGAGGCGCATTTTGTCAGCATGCGTACAAGGGGAAGGGGGGAGCTGCCAAGGCCAGGCAGCAGAGCATAGAATTGATCCTGTGCGATGTGGCGGAATTTTTCTGTTCTCCCTGCTGGTCTCCTCCAGACGGAGCACGCCTGGATGGCTGCGTTGGGTTGGCCATTTTTCCCAAGCTGGCTGCAGTGGCTAAGCCTGAGCGTCGCCGGGCTTTTCGCAGTGCCTGACTCAGCCGGTCCTCCTGATTCTGTGGTCCACCAGCCAGCAACGCCCAATGGCATGCAAGGGAGGTTTCTTTATTTGGCGTTACAAAGGATACCACGCGAGGGAGTGTTTTATTGGCACACTTGGGGCCAACGGGGATCTGATTGGGTTGCACAAGACAGCCCCCAATCCGGATATCCGCGGATGCAGCACACCGCTCTCGCCGAACGTTCCACAGCGGCCCGCCCCCGAGACTTCTCCGAGGGCACTTTATATATCACAGAATCAATTCGCAGAAATTAGGAAATCAAAAGAGGCTATTTGCGTGAGGGCGACCCACCACGGCTGCCGCCAGGACCCAGGCCAGTGCGTCTGGGAGCATGGCCTGGCGCTGAGGAGTGCTGGTAGGGGCCGGGGGACATAGACAGGGCGCGGCTGTTGCCACGCCAGTCGCTGCGCTGGGCTTGAGGCATGTGCCCTCTGTCACGCTGTCGGGAGAGCTCATGACTGCCGCCTGCCCGCTCAGAGCCGCCCTGCAGAGGAAGGGGCAGAGGCGGTGGCGGTGGCGGCGGCGGTGGCGGCGGCGGCGGCGAGCGAGGGGCGCGCGGCGGCAATGCGCTGGCAGCCATACTAGTGGGCACTGTCGCAGAGCCAGAGCTGGGCTTTCCAGACAGCGTGGGCGAAGGCGACGCAGTCATCGAAAGAGGCGTTGCAGATGAGGCCTCCCCATTAACGACTGATGCGCTGCTAAGAAGCGACACAGGAATGTCAGTATCCGTGGCAGGCCTTGCTGTCGCGCCCTCCCTCTCGCCACTAACCGGCGCGGCCGTGTTTCCACGTCGCCGCTTGTTGTACTCCTCCAGCGAAAGCCGCTGCTTCTTCACTGGTGCCGCCTTGGGTGCTGCCTCCGCTTCAGCCTTTGGCTCGTCAGCGGGCGCCGCGGCTTGTGTGCTACTAGGGGCTTCGAGAGACACTGGCTCTCCGCACGCATCGCTTGCTACGCCACCAGAACTCGCCGGCTCCAACAGAGTTGCTGCGTCGGTTGGCGTCGGCGTTGGGGCATCGGCATCAGTTGGCAGGGTTTTTACAACGCTCTGGTCACCCGCAGCTACGTCATCTTCGGCAGGAAGCCTCTCCGCAGCTGCCAGACCAGGCGCAGACGCCTCGGCAGTATGTTCTCCATTCAGCAGCGGCGGCGGTGGCGGTGGATATGGCTTTTCTTCGCCCATCTCCACGTCGTGGTCACTCATAGGGGCCTCGGTTTCTCGCTTAGCCATAGCAAGCCCTGTTTCAATAGACGACGACGGCATGGTATGAGCGCGCTTTGGGCTGGTGCACACTTCCAAATCAGCGCTAAGAGAAACAAGCGCACTTTGGCTGCCGCTACCGCCGAGCACCTCGGCCTTTTCAAGATACTGGCTCATCCACAGCTTCTTCAGCGGCAAGCTGCATCCCGGCGACGATACCTTTCGTGGTATTGGCGATTCGCTGCTAGATCGCTGCTTTTTGTTGCTTTCCACCCCAAGCATGGGACTGGCTGGCCGAGTGCTCCTGTCTCCCACAAGATCGCCAGCAAGAGCACTGGGCTTGCGCTTGCGGGACTGCGACTGCAACCGCGACTTTGTGCTATGGCCATTGACCGATGACCTATGCTGCCTTTCGGAGTCATCGTCGTCGTCGTCGTCACTGCTGCCATTGCCACCCCGCTGTTGCTGTTGTTGTTGGTAGGCACCGCTGTCGGCACCGCTTGCGCGCTGAATAGAAAACACTGACAACATGCTGCGGGCATCGCCGTTAGCTGCTCCATTAGAGCTGCCACCACGGCTCGCAAGCGGGCTCTCGGGACTGGCGCCTAGATCCGCAACGCTGCCCTTCCGCGAGTGATTGCCCAATGCTGGCCTGGCGCTGTCTGGAGATCTGATGTGCTGTGCTGTGGGAGAAGGCATGCCCGCATCGGGCCCATCTGCCCCAGCCATGTCGATTTTGTGTGAGCGGCTGGTCCGCCGCTTTATACTTGTGCCAGAGTCGGGCCGAGAGACCGCTTCCTCCACCCCCAGCATCGCAAACAAGCGCCGCACATTACACTGCAAATCGCCACATGCACAAGTGATCCCAGCAAACGCCTGCCGCCACACCTTGCTCATGCGCCGGCCCTCAGGTCGCCCCAAGTAGTCCTCTGCGTCGCTGGCTGACATGCGAGCCACTGCTGGAAGCTCGCCGTCGTCCCACTCCCACCCTACTGTCAGCTCTTCGTCAGCCTCTATGCTTCGCGTGGCAAATAGCCCTAGGTGGATTAGACTGTTGGCCCTGCCTGGAACACATATGCTTTTGAGTGCCATGTTTGCCTCGCAGCTTCGCCGCACAAACCGGGCTTCGGAGCCCTGTCGCCGCGCATCCACACACAGATCAATGTCGGGGTAAAAGTGCGAGTGCGGTCGCGTTGTTCGCAGTAGCTCGTAGTAGTTTTTTGGGTCCTCCTTGTATGCCGCCTTTAACACCACTTGCCCGCGGTATTCGCATACGTACCGCCCTGTCGCAATAGGCTCTCGAGCAAACAACCCCACCTGCCCGCGGTCTCGCCTAGCAAGCCCCCTGTATACAGGCGCCGCTTGCGAAACCTCTTCGTCGGCCATCCTGACCATGGCAGGCAACGCTGCTACTGGCGTTGCTGGCTTTTGCGTGTGCGTCTCAGAGGACAATGTCGGCTCATCGGATGTCTTGTTGTTAGCCTCTGCCACAGCTGTCGCATCTGCAAAACCCATGGCTTCTCGCCGGATCGACTGTTCGCTAGCAGACTGCTCCGCATGATCAGCTGCGGGCGCTGTGACTTGAGCTGCTGCCGCTGCTGCCGAGTTAGCTACTCCGCTTTGTGCTGCCAGCTGACTCAGCACGCTCTGAAACAACACTTGCACGTCTGCTCCAAGGATGTTGCGTTCGATAGAGGTATAGCTATTGTCCAAGATAATGGGCGTTTCGCGGCCCTTATCGCCAGTAGGTATGGACGCGGGGCTAGATGACTCTCTACTGGCTGTGGGTTTGGGAGGCTTTGTGCGAGGTACTTTCAAGTCAGGGATGCGCTTTCGGCGGTCGTTGGCATCGTCGCTTCGTTTGACCTTCCCGCCTACATATTTTGGGCGCTTTCGCGAGTCCTTTACTTGTTTAGTCTCAGACTCGAGTCGTCGCTTTTGGTAATCGACCGCTCTCTACACAGAAAGGCTCTGCAGACGTGTTAGTATAAGGTTGGGCAACTTTATCCAGGTCTTGCATACTGGATGCTGCGACTATGCGCGCTTTGCTCTCCACACTGCAACTGCTTCACTTCAAGTGGCATGTGTCTTTGGTATTACAGCAAAGAAGGCTCCCGCTTTGCTCCATGTGGGTACACGCGTGGCAAGCCCTTTTTTCTTTTGCTACCTACATAAAGTTAATGCACCCTTGAATTAGACCGTGCTGACTTACCTTTACGTCAAGCTTGCGCGGATTGCATTTCTCGCAGAGGTACTCGTCGGGAACGTTGTCTTGGTTGACGTTCACGCAAACCGCGTGCTGCCATACAAGGCAGTTTTCGCATTGAATTGTGAACCCGTCGTCGTCGTCAATGTTGCAGATGCAGCGAATGACTCCTTGGTCCTCATCAGGTGTAGAGTCGCCACCATTGTCGTGAATGGAGGCAGTGGTTGTGGGCAGCATAGCGATAGGTTGAACACCCTCTGACGCGCCTTACAAGCCCAAGTGCAGAGTGAGTAAATACAGCTACAGCTCCAGCAAAAATGGTACGCGCTCCAAGAGGCTTAGCACGACGCGTCAAGTGTGGTAGAATTAGAAGCAACTGGCAGTCGCAAAAGTGCTGGTGAGCAGGCTGTAGAGTCCAGCCGTTATTTACACGCGACAGACGAGGAGAGGAAAGAGAGGAAAGAGAGAGCGGCAACCCCCAAGTAGCCAACTAGAGACTGTCGGCTCTTAGCTAATAGGGCACTTGCCCGCTACAAAGATATAAATGAGCGTGAATTCAGCCTCGGCAGAGATGAGGGGACTTTTTTCTTCCAGAGAGGGATTGAGCAGAAGAGCAAGTAAAAAAAGGTATACCTTTAGGGAGAAGAAAAATGTGCGTGATAGAAGTATAGGAAAGAAAACCCACCAGTGCTGACTGGCATCCTCCTCGCCCAGCGCCAATACAGACAGTACACGTGATTCTGAATCTGATCACGTAATCACCTAGCTTGCATGGCCCGCTTGCCGTGAGAACTATCATAGCACCAAGTTTGGCAATGGCGGGGTGCACTGCGCTTACTGCTATCCTCCTGGAAGTTAGCCAGTGATGGCAACGGGTACTCGGTACTCGGATCAATGGGTGCGGCCGGAAGTGCATCTCGCTTGAGCGTCAGCTGACTGCTAAATCTCAGCGAGCGAGCAAGTGCCAATAGGAGCAAAGAGGCAGCTGTCGCACAAGCAGTCTTGCGGCCACCCCCAGGCGCACCAGGGGGCGTAGGCACGGCAAGCGGCTCGGCGTACAGGCCGAGGAGGCGTGGGCCTATTACGGCGCCACCCTTCAATTGGCTTGCGTCGCGTCACAAACGGCATGGTGCAGGTCGTGTGCTGCAATCAATCTTTCAATCTTTCCCAGAACGACTCTCTTTTTCTTCGTCTCCTTAATTTTTCCAAGCTTGTAGATTTCAATTTGTACTTTTTCTTATCTTATCTGGCTGTGTCGGCGCCATATACCCTCCGCCGTCGCTAATTTGCTCAAAGTTGGCAACGGTCGTCTTTGTCGCCGTTGTTCGGTACCTACAGTCCTTCGCCTCCCTCTCGCCTGCCTCCAGGGCTGGACGACGCAGCCGGGAGCCTGTAACCACTTGCGGCTAGCCGCGCAGCACACGTGTGGGAGGCTGCATACTGAGGATATACCCGGGTTGCCAGCATCGAGAGCAGTAGCTTTAACCGCGACCACCCAATCCTCTCCCCACTTTCTTGGTATCTATTTTCCCAACTCTAGCGCTGACGACACTCTTTTACACCAACGCTCACCATGAACTGGGCACACCTATTTATGCCTAATGAGAGCCCAGCCGACGACGGACCGGGCTCTTTTGAAGCTGGTAAGTGCTTATCGCTCTCCAAGAAGCGAGCCAATCCAGATAATTATCCGAGTATTTCTTCCCTGTTGGAACTTGCCAGTCCAACTCTGGTATAAAAAAGGGGCGCTGGGACTTTATCACCCTGCGCTATCACATGTCAGCCCAGGATTTGGCTTGGTCATCCAGGCGATGTCTATTTAGCTTCGTATTCCGAGTATACTAACTCTGGCACCCTTGAGTGCTCACAACTCCCATTGCTCTTCTTGGTAGACAGCTCACTCTTCCTGCCCAACAGCAGCTTTTTTGAAAACCTGCCACACTCAAACGCCCTGCCTCCCAGGCCACCATCGATTCCGCCTGATCTTGAGCCTGCGCCGCTGTTCACCCCAAAGCTAGCGCCGCTAAGTAACCCTGACGACGGCGGTGGCACATCTGCGCTGAATCCGCCTAGCTCTTACGGCGACAACGCCCTTGGCCTGCGCTTTGATCTCCTGGATCACTCGCTAGCTTTCCATGCAGACCCGACTGTACAGCAACGCCATACATACTCGTACCCTGCAACCGGCGAATCATCCAGACTCTCCCAGCCTACTGGTCCGCCTCCTCCCATTGACTCGCTGTTTGACAACAACGAAGAGAGCTACTTGAACTCCTTCTTGAACAGCTTTGACGCCGACGGGTTTGATCTGGGCACATACCTTGCATCGCCGCCGCCAATGGCCAACTTTTCCTCCAACACCGACTTTACTGGCATTGGCATGGGCATGGGTGTCGGTGCAGGCATGATGGGCGCCATGGACGACGCGATCCCCCACTTGTCAGTTGACGAGAACACTCACGACACCACCCATGGTTTATCACACATGGCTGCTCCATCGACTGCCGCACCTGGAACCCGCGCTCACGCTGCTGGCAGCGGCGGTGGTGGTGGCAGCGGAGGTGGTATGGTACCCATGCGGCGCCAATCGTTCTTTGACTACGGAATGGGCGGCACGTCGCACTTGTCGCTTGGAAATGTCATGACGGAGGAGATGCACAAGGTGTCCTCATGGCTTATTCAAAACCAAGATCACCAATCCGAGGCGCCCCAGTCCCTGCCGACTAACACTACGCTCTTGCCCAGGTCACTGCATCGGACCAGCATCGACGATGGCCAGCATTCAGCGCATGCCTCTCTGGCTCGTTCGTTGGGTATGACGAGCCCACTGGGACACCCTACCTTTCCAACCGCGACGCCAGGCCGAGTACTGTCCGCATCGGCAGCCCGCACAACGTTTCCCATCGACAACATCTGGCCTAACGACATTTACAGCAACTATGGACAGCAGCAACAACACCGCCCACCATCAGAGTCTGAGTTGTCTATTAAGCGAAAGGCTTCATATGAGCAGATTAGCCAGCCTCGGAAAGCGCGAGGCAGCATGTGGTCGCCTATGCGCGAAACAGCCCCAACGATCATTGCGGCAAACCCAGCGACCGGGGCTGCCAGCGATGAGCATGGCCATGTTGTCATTGGCACTGCGACGCTAGCGTCGCTTGTAGCTGCCAGCCGTAGCGCATATGACGCAAGTGAGCTGGAGAATGCTGCCGACGCCAACTTGGCTAGCGACAATGAAGGGAGCGCCAACGCCGCCGGCAGCTCCAGTCGGCAAGACAACAAGAAAGGCACTCAGCGGACGGTTCTCACAGAGGACGAGCGCCGCGCCAATCACATTGCCTCGGAGCAGCGGCGGCGGAACCAGATCCGCCAGGGATATGCCGAGCTAATGAGTATGGTTACGACCTTGCGCGATCCTGCGCTTGGCAACCACCCTGGAACCGCACAGAGCACCCCAAGCAAGGCGGTCATCCTCTCCCATGCTGTCCAGTTCATCCGCAACTTGGAAGATGGCAACCGACAGCTACGCGAGCGGCTGGAGGGAGGCCGCCACTTGCTGCCGCCGTCAATGCACCTTGGTTTGCAGCCGCTGTCTGGTCTTCAGTCACTGCCGACTGGGCCTCCTCAGTAGCAGCAACTGCTCACTTGTCTATCTTGTCTGTATACACGCGACGTTTCTCTCATTAACAATGTTTGTTCTTTATGTTGGTTACACTCTGCATGTGCTGCTAAAGACTAAAAGCGAAGAATATTGAGATTACAGACATTTGTCTAGTACTTTGTATGGCCCGAATACGTGCTCATGGCGCTATTCAGTCCGCCCAGCATATTCAAGATGCCCGATCGCATGCCTGGGGAGAAGACGTTGACCAGGCGCAGCAGGTTAGCCGTGCCGGGCAGGAAGATCTCTCGGCCCTTGCCAGAACTCAGCGCGTCAAAGAGCGCGCGAGCAATCGAGTCTGGCCGCAGAGTGGGCATGAGGAATTGACCGAGGTTGAGGCCTTTGAAGAGGCCAGTGTTGATAACACCCGGGTATGCGATGCTAAATTGGATGTTGTTTGCCCCGTAGCGATCGGAGACCTCGAGGAGCATGGACTCGTGGAGGAGCTTTACGCCGCCCTTGCTTGTGCAGTACGTGCTGGACTGGGGCGCTCCGACAAACGACACAATTGACCCGATAGATGCAATGTGGCCACGCTTCGCCCGCAGCATCGCTGGCAGGAACTGGCGGATAAGGTGAAAGTGCGAGGTCAGATTCACATTAATGACCTTGTCAACCTCGGCGTCAGTCATGTCCAGCAGCAGCTTGCCAACCACTATCCCAGCGTTGTTTACGAGCATTGTCGCATCGCCTAGGTCGCTGCGGATCTGGTCGGCGGTAGCCTTGACCATCTCCAAGTTGGTAATGTCGCAGCTGTAGTACCTCCACTGGTCGTTGAATTGCGCGTCGTCGATGGGGAAGGGGCATACGTCCAGGATGGCTACGCGAGCGCCGGCTCTGAGCAGGCGCTTGACCAGCTCAAGCCCAACGCCATGGCTACCACCAGTGACAACGACGATTTCATCCTCCCAGCGCACTGGCCTTTTGGCGCCACAGAAGAGCCTGCTGGTGATTTTGCCGATTCCAGGTAGCACGACATTGGTAGCTGCCCAGAGTGCTGCGGCAGCCGACATCTTGTCCCTTGTGCTAACCGTGTTTAATCTACGTGACAGAGCGTTTACAATCAGGTAGCTGGCCACGGGCGAGTAGGCTGCCCTGGAGGCATACCGCATAATAGTGTCAATATTGAATCCGCGCGGGACCAGCGGCTTGCTGTCGTCGATGCAGTCCATGGCTAAAGGCAATATTCTCTAAAGTAATAGTTGGAGATGAATGATAAGCCCGAAAAGGAGGTTAGCGCAACAGCATGGCTTGCCCAAAGCAACATTTATCCCCCTCCTTTTCAACCAATTCCTCGCCAATAGAAGGCGGGTCTGAGGGCGCTATGGCCGCAATGGAGTAGCAATCACTCTTTAGTGAGATAAAGTGCAAGTTACCACTTCTAAAGTGGAATTACTAGCTCGTGATAGTGCAGCATGTCTAAGCGCGACATGCAAAATTGCGGTAAATCCGCGGGCAGTACTTGTCCGTGGTAGAGTAGTCTCCAGCGCTGTTTGGCTGGGCGGTGGCGGGATTGCTGCTGCGAGATGGCCCAAGTATCAGATGACCCGAATATTGGCTCTTGATTCATATATTGTTTGTGAAATTAAAGCTCCCATGATCATGAAAGCCCTTGGGGTCTGCCCAAGTTTGGCCAGGTTGGCTTGGCGGGACTTGCTGCGCACATTTCGTCTTTTTTGTGCTCTACTATCACCCAATCAATTGCCTCTAGAGCTATCGCATGCTGGTCTTGGTCGGATCGGGTCGAACCCTGGGCACGGTATGGCGGCTCAGCACAGACAGCAGTCTCGTTGTTGGGCGAAAGGACTCGCCGCTGTTAATAGAGGGAGACAAATCGGTCAGTCGTGTGCATGCCACGATAATCACACATGCCGAGGACTTGTCGGGAGTTGACATCCAAGACGAAGGATCAAAGTTTGGTGTATACCTCAATGGCAAGCAGTGTCCCACCAGATCTATATCGCGGCTCCTTGTTGGCGACAAGATCATGTTTGGCGCTCAAGATTCAGTGTTCCACTTGCGCCGCTATCCCATTGCGCTATGCGTGGCGAACATGCGCACTGAGCTGCCCTCGGTAGTAGATAGAGTGCTGTCTATTGCAAGCTCACTGGGCATCGATATCGTTGACGATATCGAGCACTGCACTCATTTGCTGATGCCTGTGCTGACAATCACAACCAAGCTTATACGGGCATTGGTGTTTGGGCGATGGCTAATATCTCCAGAGTACATCTATAGCCTTGAGCAACTGCCCTTGTCATTCAGGGTCCAGAGTCCCAGCACTGAGCTAATCGACGAGTATGTTGGCCCCCTCAAGCTCTTGCCTCCAGCTCAAGCGCCCATGTCGTCTCCCGAAAGCCCAGTTGACCTGAGCACAGTCAACTGGAATCCAGTTAGGGAGCGTCAGCGCTTGTTTGCCTCCAGGCTATTTGCATTTGCTGATGAGGCTCAGCTGGGCAAGTACTCATCACTTATCAAGACAGCTGGAGGTAGCTGCGTGCTTTTGGGAGGTGCCGTTGACTGGGCTCGCTCACGATCGCTTGCAACAGAGAGCTTCGAGACGCGATGCGCTTCGCTGGCAGATAATATACAAGTGCTAGCTGAAGAGGCAAAGTGTGGGGATGTCTTGCCGCTAAAATGTCTGGTTCTTCCACAGTCGTCGGGTACTAGTGACGTGCAGAGCGACAATGATACCTCAGCACTGATTACAGCAACTGCGCAGCTACTCCATGTTCGACCAATATCTGAGTCAGAGATTGGGCTTGCAGTCATCTTTGTGTCCAGCGAGACTCACACAAACCCCGTGCTTGCACTGCCTCCTGAACCCTCGCTTGATACAACGACGCATCCTAATCCTTCATCTGCTACAAGCGAAATTGGCAGTGTTAATCGGGAAGGCAATGCTACAAATCCGACTGCAAAGTCAAGCGGTCTGCTGAAGCGTCGCCGAGTGCCCAGGATAAGTAACTTTTGGGCTGAGAAAGTAGCTGCCGACACCTCTATTAATGAAGCAAGCGCGCCGCTTCCAAGTGCCATTCTGGAGGACACCAGAGCATCGATGGAGACACTTTCGGTTGTTAGCCCTACAGCACCCACAGATCAGGATGGCAGGCCTGTAGCCGTAGAGCCCGCGCAAACTCGCCCTCGGCGTGGAGCAGGACTAGACAGGTTTTGGGCCAATGCCGTCTCGGGAAGCGAGCAATTGCCGGGACCTGAAAGCGAAGAGCAGCTTGGTGCTGGCAGTGCTATTCCGGGTGCACCTGCGAGTGAGGAGAGCGATGTGCGAAGCGCTCATGCGTCGGCTCCTGCTGGTGCGACGAATGAAAGGCAACCGGGAATGGCAGTGGAAAGAATGTCGCTTGTGAGGCCCAAGCAGCACCCAGCCACATGCCAAGCGGAGCACCAGAGGAGTGCTCCAAATTTTAAGCGCTTCAAAAAGACGGTTCATCTGTACCAGCTCGCCTAGCTCTATTGCTCAAAGTGAATAGTCCTAAAACTTGGATATTGTTCTCTAGCTGCCTATCTAACTACTCCCTTTAGCATAGTTCGGGTTGAAATCTCGCCGCCAGATCCTGTCACCAGCTTGCGGCCGTTGTAGCTTAGCAACCTGGCATCAAGGCTCAAACCACTAGTAAAGAGATCAACTAGCTTCTGCTTCTTGACCAAAGGCTTTTCGGATGCTTGCGCCAGCAAGCTATCCGAGCAGGCATCAGCCGCAACAGGCGGGGAAGCAAAGATCCCATCTCCAGGGCGCGACGAGGCTGGTGCTTCCAGGATCTCTACCACCAATGAGCCATCATTCTCCAAGCTGCTGGCCGCCAAAAGCATCCCATGCGACACTATGCCTCGAAGCTTGCGAGGCTTTAAATTAGCAAATATTACGGCATGTAGCCCTTGAAGCTGTTCAGGTGAGTAGTACGGCACCAAACCACTGACGATCGTGCGACACTGGCTAGTCTCTAGCAACTCGCCACCAGCGCTAGTGCTGCTACGCTCGCCCAAGTCAACTGACAGCACATAGAGCATATCGGCTTCGGGGTGCCGAGTCACGCTATCGATGCGCCCGACTCGTAGACTGACTGAATCGATCGGATCCTCAACCTCTCGTGTGGTTTCGGTTTTCTGGGCGATGCTCTGGCCCAGTAAGGTTGGCGCACCCTCCGTTGATGCAGTGCTCAGAGGCCGGGCTGTCTCTCTGCGCCATATCGCCTGGTATAAGCAACGCGTCTGGCAGGTCCTCGCCAGACTGCCGTAGGCACTCTGATCTCGCAAGCTCGAGTGTCCAGCTGCCATTTGCCATGTAAACAGATTTGCTTTTCGCGGGGTGCAGCTAGAGGCACGTCCACCAAGCAGACTGTAAATACTACGCTGCATTGCAAAGTACAAATGTAATTTCAAGAAAAAGGCGAGTAAAATTCGATAAAATAGTGGCGATAGAAGAGAAAAGTGTGCCAGTATGCGATATTGGCTGTTGATGGTTAAAAGCTGTCTGTTGATCTACGGACAGGAAGCGCGTTGTAGATATTTGACGTGTCGTCAGTTGTGGCGCTCCCGCTGGCTCGAGAGGCCGTGCCTTCCCGTTCTGGCTGGGACGTCATCCATGAGTCGAGGTTGTGGTAGCGAGCTAGCCGATCCAAAGGGCTGAGCAATTCATCGTCATTTGCAGATCCACGTGCATGCAAGCTTGCCGTGGTAACGTATGATGGCTCGCACGTAATGGGCGTGGACACCTGGCCAATGCGTATGCCTGTGCTCTCAAGTCCTCCGTAGAGAGAGTTCATATGTGGAGGAACGGGCGGTATCATGGGCTGGGCGATCAAGTCCATGCCTGGCCATCTCAATGGCTGAGTGGTGTTTGGGCCGAGCTCGAAGATGATGTCGCTGAGGTCTGACGCTCGCCGCCGAACCTTGCGGCCAGTGCGCAGGATAGCCGATGAGCCACGAGCAGAACTAGCAGCCAAATCTGTGGATGCTTGCGCGCTGTCCATGTACCGGATGGGCTCGTAATGAGAAGCGGACTGAGTGTCGTTTGTTGTGTCGCTATTGACGCTAGACATGTCCAGTAGTCGCGAGGCGTACCGCCCTGGCTCCAGCGCTGCCAAGAAGCCTGAGTCTTCATGTCCCTTTCCGCCAAAGATATTGCTCGATCTGTGCACATCGGCATTAGCAACCACCAGAGCTGGCTGGATTACAGGAGTGGTAGAATCGCTTGATTCGCCCGAACCATGTTGGGCAGCCTCGCGGAGCCAAGCAGGTATAGGCTGGCCAGACAAGAGTATGCTGCTAATGACTTCGTTAGGGCTGCTTGGGTATGCCTGAGCAGTTGGGGAGGCATGCGGCGAGGTTCTGCCGTTTCCACTGGGTGGCGTTCCATTCGGGCTGCTCGACGTACAACTGGAATTGTTGCTGTTGCTGTTGCTGCGGCTGTTGCGCGCAATGGCTGGGCTCAGCGGTGGGCTAAGAGTACCAACGCTGCTTCCAAGGGACGGGTTGGCGTGTGGTGAGGGCATGTAGTTGTTAGCCACAATATTGCTTGCCCTGCTGCGGTGCACTACAGTGCTCTCCGAGCTAGCCATAAGCAGGAGCCCAGGCTGGGAGTGGTCCATTTGGGCGTTTGCCGAAACACCACTCGCAATCGCCGCTGCAGTATTGGCTTGCTTATGACTACCCTTATTAGCACTGTCACCGGAATCGTCTGATGCTGGTGTTGGCGACAGCGTGGAAACAGCACGCCGGCGATTCCAGCGATAGAACACGAATGCAACCACTCCAATGCAGATCACACCCAGTACCGACGAAACGATAGCCGCAACAAGGATCCGCGTTCTCGCTCCGTTGGAGCTGCTCTGGGAGCCTCCCTGATCTGGCGTGGTTGTAGTCCACTGCCACTTGTCCAGATCCAGTTTATACATGGTGCCGTCCTGGCCGCTAGGACCAACGCCACCAAATATATACATGCTGTTGCCATGCAGAGCTGCGGAGTGACCGGCGCGAGCGGTGGGACCTGTGCTCAGCGCAGAGGCCACGATGGGCGCCTTTGACCACCTAAAGCTTGTCAGCCCACTGGCCTTTAGCACCCACACAGCGCTGTCTGACGGGTCATCGTTGATGCTGTGTAGTCCGCCAAAGACATACATGCTGTCAGCAGTGCACACGGCCGAATGCAAGATACGTTCGGCTGGCGCAGTTCCCTCGACCTTGACCGAGTACTGCCAGACACTGGACTTGACCGAGAATGTCTTGACGTCGTTGTAACTGGCGATATTCTGGTCAGAGCCACCAAAGAGAACCAGCGAATCGATGGAGCTCATGTAGCACAGCGTATGGTACTTGCGTGCGGGTCCATTGCTGGCATAGCCCCAAGCTAGACTTGACGGCTGCAAAATGTCCATATTATTTGCAATCCCTGGTGGGTTGTCAGCTGTGTTTGTCAGGTCGTTTAGTGGAACGCCGCCATGCATAAAAAACGACTGTGAGGTGTTTGCATAGGCATACGCAGCGCCGAACCGTGTCACTGGCAGCTGACCTTGCACTGTAGGTGAGCTCCAGCTCCAGTGCACGCCGTCCAAGAGGCTGACTGCCGTCGATGCCTTGCCTGGCGTACCGTACTGTGAGCTGTGAGCCCAGATATTGCCCGACGCTGCGCCGCAGCCCGGCAGTACGGGTCCGACCTCGGGGGCGTTGGCAGTGGTGGGGGCGTACCACTTGCTGTTGTTCAAGTCAAACACCAGTAAATTGTTGGCACCATTGGAAGCAACTGATAGCGGGTTTTTGCTGCCTGCTTTGGTGGTGCCGCCGTAGAGCATTAGTAGCGGAGTGTTGTCAGAGGCAGTGAAAAGGGGCATGCAAGCAAAGGCGCGCCACACTGCGGACCGGTCGGAGACGGTCTGAGCGCCCTCGAGGTTTCCCTCGTGGCGTCTCAGCGAGACCGCTGAGCCCAGCGCACGCGTGCAAAGGTCGAGGCCAAGGAATGCAAGAGCTGTCACTACGAATCTCGCAACCGACATTGGGCCGTGCTGGTTGAGGCCTCTGACGTAAATTCACACGTTAAATTGTAGAAAAGTGAACTGAAATGCGCGAGTTAGGGAAACAAAAGAGGATGGCTCACACTATTTCGCTTTGTCTGCAGAGCCGCACCGAAATAGCAGGCGGGGACAGGCGATGTGCACAAAAATGTATTTATGGCTTTCCAGTTATAGCTGTGAATGTCGCTTCTGGGAATTGCTCTTAGCGCTCGCTGCCGTTGATGAGGAATGGTGCGTGCCTAGCTTGTTTATGCGGCGTTCTAATCAGATCCATCGACTAGAGAGCTCCGCCAGGCATTAATGACACGACATCTCACTAGTGATGATATTGGGGGCACCATATAATTGTTAATATAATTTCAAAGATAAATTAATACCATGCTCTGAGCGCAACGAGGCCGCTAGAAGCACGAGTTAAGAAAATGAAGAACGGCCCCTCGAAGCGGTGATTAGTGCTTTGAATACGCCCAAGAGGACACGGTTTCCTCGCCAGATTCGTCCGAGCACCACTCCAGCGTCTCGTATTCGTAGCTGGTGGGCGTCGCAGTGTACGTGACAGCGGGTTTTGTGACGGTGACAGTCTGGGTGACAGTGGCAGTTTGGGTAAGAATAACAGTCACAGGCTCACACGCCGACGTGGTGTAGACAGGCGGGACATATGTGGGGTAGACTGGTGGGACGTAGGTCGAGTACACGGGGGGCACATATGTGGGGTACACGGGCGGCACATAGGTATATGTAGGTGTGGGTGTGGGCGTCACCGTCGAGTACACGGGAGGCACATACGAGGAGTAGACTGGAGGTACATATGTGGAGTAGACCGGAGGTACGTAGGTGTAGGTAGGCTTGGGGGGCACATAAGTATATGTGGGCGTGGGTGTCACAGTCGAGTACACTGGTGGGACATATGTGGAGTAGACCGGCGGGACGTATGTGGAGTAGACTGGCGGGACGTACGTGGAGTAGACTGGCGGGACGTACGTGTAAGTAGGCTTGGGCGGCACAGTCGAGTACACTGGTGGCACATAGGTATATGTGGGTGTGGGCTTGAGAGTCACGGTGGTGTACACAGGTGGCACGTATGTGTATGTGGGCGTAGGTGGCACATACGTATAAGTAGGAACAACTGGCGTAGTCTCTTCGCAGTACTCTGTAGTGTCATAGGAGGGCTCGGTGGTATAGATTGGGGTCTTGGTTGGGTACACAGGCGACGCTGTGGTATACACGGAGGAGGCAGTGGTATAGACTGGAGATGTCGTAGTATACACGGGAGTGGTCGTCGTGTACACAGGGGATGCCGTTGTATACACAGGAGAGGTCGTTGTGTAAACAGGAGAGGCGGTGGTGTAGACCGGAGATGTCGTCGTGTACACGGGGGAGGCAGTGGTATAGACTGGCGATGTCGTGGTATACACGGGGGAGGCCGTCGTATAGGCAGGCGTCGTTGTGTACACAGGAGACGTCGTTGTGTAAACTGGTGAGGCGGTGGTATAAGCGGGAGATGTCGTGGTATACACGGGGGAGGCCGTCGTATAGGCAGGCGTCGTCGTGTACACAGGGGAGGCGGTGGTATAAACGGGAGTCGTCGTGTACACAGGGGAGTCGGTAGTGTAGACTGGAGTCGTCGTGGTATAAACCGGAGAGGCAGTGGTGTACACCGGCGGAGCTGTAGTGTAGGATGGAGACGTCGTAGTGTACACAGGAGGGGCTGTCGTGTAAACAGGTGGCGCTGTGGTATAGACCGGAGACGTCGTTGTGTAAACTGGAGGAACAGTGGGATACACAGGAGGAGCTGTGGTGTAAACAGGTGGCACCGTGGGATACACAGGAGGAGCCGTGGTGTAAACAGGTGGCACCGTAGGATACACGGGAGGAGCCGTGGTGTAAACTGGAGGAACAGTGGGATACACAGGAGGAGCCGTGGTGTAGGCAGGAGGAACTGTGGGGTACACCGGCGGAGCCGTGGTGTATGCGGGTGGAGCCGTAGGATACACTGGCGAGGCCGTGGTGTAATACCCGCCATCAGCACTGGCGCCAATTGCCGATAGCAATACAGCCGAAATAGATAGGGATGGCCTCATTTTGCAGATCCACTCAGAGCAGGTGAAAAGTGATATACCGGATTTCTTGCTCAAAGAAGGCGTGTAAGCTGTACGATATAGCAGAAGAGAAGAAAAAATGCAAATTGTCAACAGCAAAAAGTCGGCAGAGGCCAGAATAACGGGCCAGAGAGTAGTTTCGAGGCAGAGGGTTGTACTTTTATACGCCTGGCTAGCGGGGACAGCACGGCCATAGCGGATGGCTGTGATAGAAGGGAGGAAATAGAAAAATCTAACAATAGCGTCCGGTGGAGGACGGCAACAGGAAATGTGCAGGCATTGCACGCTGGGGATAAAGTCCACAAGGCACTGAGGCCTGAAAATAGAAAGGTAAAAATAAATAAATGTCACACCATCTCCAATCAAGCCTGCCTATCTGAGGATGGCATCAACTGCCGCAGCAGCTGTGGTAGGGTGCTCTCTTGCACAAATTTGACGGGGTGAAGAATGGCAGCCCGGCTAGTACACTATATCTCTGCTATCGAGCAAAGGGTGCAATGCCCAGGGGTTCCTTGCGACAATAGTGCAGCAGCAGTAGTAAGGGCCTAGCGCCTCATAGTTCGTAGTGGCCGTGGGACTATGATAGCGCATATGCACAATGATCCGGCTCTGAGGACAGGGGGACAATGGTTGCTAGACGCCGACAGTAGCTGACAATGGTCTGCAATGCGAGCAAATGGAGCAGCGCAGCTCTATCCGCTTCCCGTCAACCTTCCTACATCCCCGCCAGCGGCAAGGAGGGAGGCGTGCGAGAGGTACTAAGGAGCAGAGAATCTATTAATGTAGAGGTACTATTTTTAAAGCGCCGCCGCCGCAGCAGCTGACTGGAGAGGCAGGTGCATGATTGTGCTAGCTTTGCTTAATGCCATGACTGCAGGGTTCTATTAATAGTGTTCCTGAAAGGGTAGGTAAAGTGGAAAGCAGGGGGACGCAGCAATGAGCAAAGAGATGCCCTGTCATGCGCAAAGAAAAAACATTTGTCACCCAGCGCGAGTAAAGTCGTATTTGGCAAAAGCCGCAATAAACCTGTCTCGCTCGGTGGCTTCTATGGCTTCCGAAACGACGCACTTTTTCCAGTCTTCGCGCTCAGGCACATCAAGAATGTGTGCAGCCAATTTGCGGCCAAACTGGAGGTTAAAGCTCCGCGAAGTACGCGGAATGGGTATAATCAAGCGCGAGCCGTCAGCAGGGTCAGTGATAGACAGGTAGCCGTCGTTTGCGCCTGGCGGGTAGTTTGACCCAACCGAGAGCCCATCCGCCTTGCACATGCCTTCCAATACAGGGCGCACGCTGCCGGCCTTGGCCTGCGGAATTGGGATCATTTGCACCAGAGTGTGGACGTGGGGCAAGCAGCGGCACGTCTCAAATGCCAGTGGCACGCACCCAAACTCTGCAAATAACGAGGCAATGGCCTCAGTCCACCGGTCGACCTCGGCGCACAGATTCTTGTCAGCCTCATTGTTGGCCTCGCGAGCCCGCCTCAGGCTGTCGGTGTGGACAATAGGCACAATCAGTACGTGCCCGCCACCCGGGATGGGACTTGTGTGGGCCCGGAACTCGCCATTTGCCTTGCTGCTACCCCCCGCAACCAGCGCTCCCTTGGACATGGCCACATACGCCTCATCGCCAATAGCCGCCATGAGATTCTGGTCCACATCGGGGTTTGCCAGGCAGAACCAGCATTTGGCATGCATGTCGGCTGCCGAAGTGCTGTCAGGAGCAGAGGATGGACACTCAGCTCTCCAGTGTCCAGGCTTTTGGCAGCCGTGGCAAATGTACCCGGCAGGCGGAGCGCCATCCACGCGCGGCCTTTTGTTCTGGCCTTTGGCGGGACAGTCTTGGATCCAGTGCCCAGGCTGCGAGCAGCACCGGCACACATAGCTCAGCGGTGGTGGCGCACGTCGGCCCCTATCGGCATCCTTCGCATCGGATCCGTTTGCCGAGTCCATTCCAGATAGCGCCTTGCCTATATTGCTGCTGTCCAAGGCCGAGCCCAATCTCCCAAATCGGTACAAGGGGTTTGCCGTGCAATTTCTGGGAGTATCGCCAGTGGCGGCCTTGCCCTGACTGGCGTAGCCAAGTGGCGAAACGTTCATGGCATAGAACCACCGCTCCTTTTCGCGCTCAGACTCATTGACCGAGCCCAATCCAATGAACCGAGTAAAGTGAGCCACTGCCTCCTGCCCACGCCCTACTTTGATCCTGTCGCTGTACTTCCATGGCAGTCGCTCGTAAAACACGCCCTCGCTAGCTGCAAAGTGGTAGCGAGGCATGATCGATGCTGACAAAAACGACACCTTGTTA
Organism: Coemansia sp. RSA 2050; assembly: GCA_027578835.1. Classification (NCBI taxonomy): domain Eukaryota; kingdom Fungi; phylum Kickxellomycota; class Kickxellomycetes; order Kickxellales; family Kickxellaceae; genus Coemansia; species Coemansia sp. RSA 2050. Next base: position 123,913 of record JANBSU010000010.1, on the reverse strand, counting down.
CACGCCGAGTGCGTCACCAGGGGTGCTGAATCAGCCGAGCTATGCGAGTCTGCGGATACAACGCCGTAGGGCCAGTCATAGGTCAGAAGCACATCGACGCTGGGCTGCGCCTGCGTTTTGAGCAACGCCTTTTCGTTCTCTGCCGCTACTTGAGTGACGAGATCGGTGATAGCTGCCGAGTCAAACGAAACAGTGGCTGGCGTATCTAGTTGTGGCGCTGGATTGACAGCATCTTCAACAACGCTTTTGTCGCTGTTGTTGCCCTGGTTCTCCTCTGTGTCGCTCGGCTCTGCCAAGGCCTGAGATCTGTACTTGCCACCAATGTATGCAATCTTTATACCCTCAGATGTCTGCAAAACGCCCCGTCCACTAAGCAAGACCATGTTGCTGCAGACCTCCCCAGATCTGAGGGCAGCTCTGTCATAAAGGCGCTGAGGCAGACGGCGGTCTCCAACGACGACGTAGGTCATTATCGGCACTGAAATCTCGTTCTTGAGGAGGGATTCAACCTCTGCCTGGGCAAGGCTGTCGTCGTCAAAGGTCCGACTCAGTAGGTTTCCCGTTACTAGCAGAACTGAAAAAGGCCCATACTTGGCGTCAAGCTTTTTCACTTTGGCAAAAAACTCGGCTAGGCGGCCGTTCACTGAGCCGACGACCAGCACCTTGGCGGGAGCAGACAGACCAGCCATGGCAAGATAGGATAGAGATCTAGATCAAGAGAGGCGAAATCGATCTTGGTTTCTAAAAAGAATTAGCAACATTGAGAATCGTGTACAACGAATTGGCAAAAGATCTATGGGGGCTCTTCCAAAGACTCACATGTTCTGTAGAAAGACAAAAATCGCTACTAGTGGTGCGCGGGTTTGGCACCGTCTACATAAAAGTTGCGTGTGGCCGAGGGGAGCTTGATCCGCATGCCCTCCATGTCAGGAGAGAGCAGAACCTGGCAGCCCAGACGCGAGGTATCAGTGAGGGCAAAGGCCAGATCTAACATGTCGTTTTCTTCGTCGGTAGGCTCGGGAAGGCTGTCAAAGATCTTGTCCTCCAGGATGACATGGCACGTAGAGCATGCACAGGCACCCTCGCAAGCGCCCTCCAGGTCAACGTCGTTTTCGTGGGCCAGCTCCATCAGATTGGTGCCCTCTTCTCCAGTAGCTTGGATCTCATTGCCGTCGGGCTCAATAAAGGTAACTGTGACGTCTTTTGGTAGCAGAGCTGTTGTGCTGAATCGAAGGGCTTGCTGGGCAGGCCTCAAGCGCTGCTGCTGAACTTTGCATGGATATGTGGCAGCTGGCGTTCGACAAGTTGAAAGTGCTCTGGAGGAAAGCATGGCTATCCGTGTGCGTGTCCTTAACAAGCCCGCCGTTCCAGAGAGTGCGCGAAGCATATTATTTAGGTGTACAGAGTATTAGTCGAATTGAAAAAAGCTTGAAGAAGAAAACTATATCCAGACACTAGTTTCGCGGACCTTGCTTATCAACATGGGATTGATTGAATCGAGCCATCGGCTCACTAGTGATGCTTCTGAGAGCGAAGTCTTCTTGCCCTTTTGGCCCTTTAAGTGGGCTTCTTTTCTCAGTACTTGTATTTGCATTTTTTAAGAGGCTCAATTTAATCTAGACTGCTTTTTTTACTTGTCGACGAACACATGGCGCTAAATGGATATGACCTTCAGTCGTTTGCTCAGGCGCTGAGCGTACCGACTCAAGAGGCGCTGGAAGCCCTACCGCATTTCCAAAGGCAGCCGGAGGCGTGGCGCTTTGCGTTTGACCTGCTGGGGTCAAGCAACATCAACTGTCGGTTTTATGGCGCTCACACATTGCATGTCAAAATATCTCGAGATTGGGATACATTGGACGCTGAGCGTCAGGCTGGGCTACGGGGCGAGCTTCTTCATTTTGTGGTCGAGCAGAGCGACGGGCCGCTGAACGTGCTCAATAAAGTGAATCAAGCATTGGTTGCGTATGCGTTGCACACGATACCCACTTCATGGAGCAGTTTTTTGGGAACTGCCATCGAAGCCATTCAACAAGGAGCGCAGCAGGCGGGTAAGAGCAGCACAAGCGCGGGGTACGCCATCATGGATCTCTTGGAGCTGTTTCCCGAGGAAGTAAACCGCACACTCGCAGGGCAGGCACAGCGTGGGGGGCTGATTCAAGATGTCAAGGAAAGCTTGCCACTGGCATTGGAGCTGCTCACGGGCGTTGTGTGTGAGTTGCCGGGGTCGACAGCAAGACCAGCCAACACACCAGAGTTTTGCAGGCAGCTCGGGCAGAGTGCGGTGTGGAGGACGCGGGCATGGAAGGCGATTTTGCAGTGGCTGCAATTTGGTGTGCCCAGCGACACGCTGTTAGTGCCACTGCTGGAAATGAGCCTAAGGCAGCTGGAGACGATGGCTATGGCTCAGGCCAGTGGGTCGGGCACAGTAGATGACGACGAAGTGCGAGCAGCAGCAGCGGCGGTAGATGATATTGTTGGTAACACGCGTACGGCAGCACAGTACACGCGCACAGTAGGCACGTTGGGCCTATCGCGGTTTGGGCAGGGATGGATGAGTGAAGTTCTCAAGCATTGTGCATCGGTGGGAGACGGGCAGGCAGCGCTCGTGTGGGGCAGTGTGCTCGTTTCGTTTGGTGAGACATACTCCGAGTTTATCTTGGCCAAGGCGGGTGATGTACAGCTGGGAGCGCACGCAGGCACATATTTACAGCTAATGTTGGGACTGACGCAGTTCCCCGGCCACCATGGGTTCTCGGAAGACATCAGCGACCAGCCGCTAAACTTTTGGTACCTGCTCCAAGAGGCAATAGCTGATGGCGAGGTCGGGTCAGCGCCAGTAATTACACATGCATACGTGTCCCTAGTGCGCGCACTAGTGAGCAAGAGCGCGTATCCGCCGGCTGATGAGTGGCTGGACGGTGATCGCGACGAGCGGGACCGGTTTAGCGGATACCGGCGCGAGGTGGGCGATGCGCTTCTCAATGCCTACTATGTGCTACGCTCCGATATGCTAGGGGTTCTAGTCGATGAGGCTGTACGAGGTCTGAGCGCGTTTTCGTTGGACAACTGGCAGGACACTGAGGCAGTCCTGTTTGCACTACGCAGTATCGGCGAGGCTGTGCCCGACTCTGAGGCCGAGCATCTGCCACGGCTGTTCTCGATTGATGTACTCTCGCAGCAGCTGCTGCCTGTGATTCAGGCGACGCTGGGTGACGCAGCCGACCGCAACAAGCAGTGGGGTCTGACGTCGATCAAGGCCAGCGTGCTGGGAGTTATTGGGGCATATGGCGACTGGTGGCGCGCACACCCGGACCTGCTACCACTGGTGGTACCATGCGTGGCTTCGTGCTTGGCTCATCCTCCGCTCGTTCCAGCAGCAGTGTCAGCTTTCCGGCGTATCTGCGATAGCTGCCGCGATCAGCTCGCCGAGGCATCGGAAAGCATGGTCCACTTGGCGTGCGAGGTGCTGCTGGCAACTGGGTCTGTCCCGCCGCGCGAGCAACAGCGCATCTTTGAGTCGGTTGCCGAGGTACTCATGGCTCTGTCCCCGGCGGCTCACACAGCCGCCTTGGTCCCGTTGGTTGCTGCTCTGACAGACCGGCTCTCAGCGAGCCTAGCAATCTTGGATGGTGCGCCGCCTGGCCTGGCGCAACACGACGTCGAGCCATACGCTGAGCCGCTGGTGGCACACTTGCGGCTGGTAGAGGCTCTGGGGCGCGGCTTGCAGTTTTCCGACGACACTGAGGAGCGCGCGCTAATGGGGGACGCTGAGGACGCAGCAGTCCTGACGCTGGCAGCTCAGTGCTATGGCACGTCGCCTGCCATGGCAGACTTTCGCAGTCGGCTGGGCGGCATGCTGGAAGGCGTGTTTGCGGCACGCGTTTGGCAGCGCGACGCGTCCAGTGGCATGGTGGCCATCGATGACACTCTGCTGGAGTGCGTGTTGTCTGCAATCAACAGCACTGCGCGCCGTGGCCCTCACGTGCTGGCCATGGACTTTTCCAGCTGCGTGGCCTTTGTGGGCAATGCGTGGGCCGCGGTCATCGCTCGGCCTGCTGCCGATGGCGGTGTGGCTTTTGGGCGCCGGTGGTCTGACCAGTGTCCTGCCTTTCTGCAGTGCATCTCGCAGCTGGTGACCGTGTACTCTGCTCCGGCTGTCGCCTGGCAGCTAACAAAGCCCGCTGTAGCCGAGGCCGACGCCATGCTGGCCGCCTTGCTGACGCGTGCCGTCGATGACATTTGCGCTGGCATTGCCAACGAAGCTCCGGCCCTGAGCGTGGCTATTGAGCAGCAGCCTGTGATATGCGAGTATGTCTTTGATCTGTGCACGCGAGTGCTGCACACTCGCCCGGAGCTGCTGGCATCCATGCCGCTGCCCTCAGTGGGTCGTGTGTGCGAGCTCAGCGCCCATGCTCTGGCTGTTCCGAACCGCCTAGCCCTGAGGCCCACTGCGTACTTTTTGACTGCGCTGGTCCGCCTATCCGCCGCCACATCAAAGCCGTCGCCTGCCTCTGAGATCCTGCAGGCTCTGTGGGCTCGGAATGGCGCCGCATGGCTGCGAACGACGCTGGCTGCCATTGGTGGCACGCATCCGCGGTCGCTGCTGCCCAACTTGTCGGAGCTTCTGTTTGCCATGGTCAGGCACCACCCAGAGTCTGCGCGCCTGTGGATGACCGAGGCGCTCGCCCGCCCGGGGTTCCCGTCCGCCCATGCCGACGATGCCGCCAAGCGCCAGTTTATCCAGCACATCCTAGCCACTCGCTCCCTGGTGCGCGTCAAGGCTGCCATTAGCGACTTTTCCATCAAGTGCCGCAACCTGCAGGGCACCAGCTATGCAGCCTAAAGCTAATAGATCATCTTTTAATCCCCGATTGAATCACCCAATCGCCACAAGCGCCTTCTTTGCCCTTTGGAGGACCCAAGTCAAGCCAGAGAGAAGTGGGGCGGTGGTGCTGCCATTGGCCGGTGTCCAAGTGACACACTGACAAACCTTGCTGCTCGCAGTCGCTGCCTCTGCCTCTGCCTGACACCAGTCTTCGTTCGTTCAAGAAGCCCTGCCCTGCTCGAGATTTAAAGGCCGCCCCGCCGCACTGTCTCATTTTTTCCACCTCCATTTTCGCCACACCCTTTTCACCACTACCGACTTTTCACTCTTATTTGCGCTATGGACCTGGTCTCTTGCCAACAGCAGCAGCCACAGCAACACCACATCTTTGCCGATGGCGCTCACTCGCATCCACGTCGCCGCGTAAAACAGCTCTCGTCCGTCAAGGCCTGGTGCCAGACCTACGGCATGGAGATTGCCGACTCTGACAACGACACCGAGCTCCCCTCCTATCAGTCCTTCCCCGACTTGCGCCGTCTTTTGGAAGAAGAGTGCGCTGAGATTGAGCGCCGAGATGCTGCTGCCAAAGCAGTATTTGAAGCTCGTGCTAGGCGCCGCAACAGCGACCCGCTCGCTGACCCTTCATCAGATAGCACGTCGCCTGGTGCCGCCTCGAGTGGCAGCAGTCTTATGAACTCGATCTATCGCCTCATCGACCCTATAATCCCCGTCTTGGGTGGCGGAAGCAGTAGCAAGGGCCGCAACCATCTCTAAACTTGCCAGGTGCTTTCCGCTATCTCCACCGTGCCCCCCCTCCCCCAGCCACCCAAAAATGAACAGCAGCAGGTCTCTTTACAGAGTGCCACCCCTTTTTTCTCAAGCTCTACACATTTGTAATTTTTCTTCTTTTTGTTTTGACCCCTATTCTTAGTTGTATTTTTTCTTTGCTCCCTTTTCTTTTATCCGAGACCAAAACAAAGCTTTTCTAGCCCCTCCTCTTTGCAAGGAATTGTATTTGCTGCGCAGAGACATCCCACACGGATGCGCCCAGGGTATCGCTGTTTCTCACACCAACAGAGCAAACAATGCCCCTTTTTGGCGCCGTGCCACCCGTCAATATTTACACTTCTTTGACCATGCCACCTGCGTGATCGTCGTGTTGCTGTCCATGCGACGCGCCTTTCTGGCCATCATGCTTCAATGTATACTGCTCATATTAAACTGCGCTTTTTGGGCGTTCCCTGAAGTCACATGTGCTTCTAACTGCAACCTGTGACCCTCGCGAGAGAGAAAGAGAAGCGCTTGAAGATATATTTCCATGTATGTGGTGTCTACACCGAGTACTTTGTCTTGCCCACTTCGCTGATTGCGCAGATGTGGTCCAGATCACGGAAGATGTCATTGTAGTCCAGGCAGTATCCAACCACAAACAGATCAGGCACGGCGAATCCGACATAGTCGGGGATATATCCACATGACAGTGGCGTCTTTTTGACGAGCAGCGATGCCACCTTGACTGATTTTAGCTCGTACTTGCCTAGCGTCTCGAGGAGCCTTTGCATTGTCTTGCCAGTGTCAATGATGTCCTCGACCAGCAGCAGGTTCTACACGAGAGAGAAAAAGCAATTGCGTGTGTGAGTGTGTTCATCCGACAATCGCCTGCGCCAAGAGGGCGAAGGGTGTTACACCATGCCACCCTGCGCAGCCCAATTCTCTTGCTAGCGGACTTTGGGCAATAGGATAAATGGCCCGATGCGAGCAAGACGAGTGTGCCGCATGAACCATGTGCTCGTGTGCATGGGCGAGTACGAGACAATCAGTGAAAATCACCTACCTTTCCCTTGAGTTCCTGGAGCTCCTTGTCGGTCATCGAAATGTGCACCTGACCACTCGACTTGTCATTTTCGTAGCTCTTGACGCGGATAAAGTCCAGTGTAATAGGCAGCGTCTTTCCCTGCTTGTTGAGCGCCTTCTTCATGTAGTTGACCAGATCACTGAAGAACTGGTGTCCGCCCTTTAGAACGCAGCAGACCACTACACGCTCGTTGTCGTATTCCGATGTAATGAGCTGAGCTAGCTTGGCTATGCGGTCCATGATCAACCCGTGTGGAATCAGGATGCTCTCTACATCCTCCGAGTAGTGACCTGGGATCACAAAGTGGTCCAGCTGGTACTTGAACTTGTCCTCGACGACGTCGATCCACTGCGAAGGGTCCATCGGCATTGTTACGTGAAGAAAGAAAGAGTTGACAAGCGCGTGTTGAACAAAAAAATCCAATGATGATAAGAAAAGGAACGGAGGAAGATTGGAACTTGGTACTACATCGGCCCAGGCTCTCCAGATCACCTAATTTATTAAGCGGCGGATCTAGCCGAAGCATACATCTTCTCTGCTGCCTGTGTGCTTCTTTTGAATCTCTAACTCAGTTTCTATAATATTTTTAAAATCTGGCGTAGAATGCGTGGAGGCGGAACTGGAACCGGGCACTACTCTAGGGGAGGCGGCAACGCGGGCCAAGCGCGCGGCGGCGGGGCCGGCAATTCATATCATAGGGGTGGCGGCCACCAGGGCGGGCACGACGACCGCGACAACAAAGAGAAGAAGAAGCGCGACGCAATATTTGATCTTAAAAAGTACACAGACAAGAGTGTCCGCGTCAAATTCATGGGCGGCCGTGAAGGTATGTTGGCAGCAAAGAGCAAAGCGACGGGGATGGCAGGGCTGGGCTGAGCACACACTAACGACTCTGGTTTTTGTTGTAGTGACGGGCACTCTAAAGGGATCCGACCAGCTGCTAAACATCGTCTTGGACGACGCACAGGAAACCATTCGCGGTTAGTATTGCCTCATAAATAACTAATGCTACGGGTGCACGGTTTGCTGCATGTGGGGGCTAAACGCTTGTATATTGCTTCTAGCTGTAGGCACAGAGGACATGGAGTCGTCAGAGGCGCGGCAGCGGCACATTGGACTGGTTGTGCTGCGCGGCCCCAGCATTATCCTGGTATCTCCGACCGACGGCTCGGAAGAGATTGAGAACCCGTTTGTGCAAGCCTAGTAGAATAGGCGTTGTCAGAATATATTTGTTTTTACTAGCTACCCAAGCTGCTGGACTCGGCTCCAGACTAGCCTCGTGTCACCCCACATAGCTTTTTTTACTTTATTCCCCGCAAATAGCCAAAGGAGCTCTTTAGCCGAAAAGGAGGATGCTGGCTGCTAAGCTGCCGATTCTGTTCACGTGCAATGCATGATGTCTCTTGAGTGGAGGTGGGGCGAGATGGGCTTGCGAGCAAGCTGGTCCTTTTTGGATTTTGCTGCTTGCCTTATCACTTGTTTCCACATTTCGGAAATTTGTCTCTCTTTTTGTTAGTTTGTTCTGGCCAGCACTTGATGGTCTGTCGCTATCCATTCACCCGCTCACTACTATTTGTCTTTGCTTTACTAGGGTTGCTACTATCGCTTCTGCTTCGCACACACTCGCCAAAAGCAGCCATGGTATCTCGGACCGCTACTGCCAAGCTTGATGTTGTATCACTATCACTAACGACGTACGGAATAGCGGGGCTGCCTACTGAACTAGGGAAGAAGGTTGCCAGTGCACTACAGGTCATTGACGATGCCATTGCTAGATACGGGTAAGTCAACTAATGTGATCTGGAACCTGCCCGCATTGCCTACTCTACTTGTCGCTAACTGGTTGTCTGTCAGAGCTATTGTTTTTACCGGGCCTGTAGGTCGTCTCACCTTGCACTGAGCTTCAATGGGGGCAAGGACTGCACGGCGCTGATGCACTTGGTGCGAGCAGCGCTTTACAAGCATTCGACGGATTGCGACGATGCCACGAGCAATAGTGCACCGCTCGTGTCGTTGTATATACAGTACAAGAAATCGTTTCCCGAAATGGACGCGTTTGTGCAAAGATCTATAGCGCACTACGACTTGGAGCTGGTTAAGCGGGGCGGACCGATGAAGCAGGGGCTTCAGTCGTTTAAGGATAGCTTTCCGGAGATTCAGGGGATATTTGTAGGTACGCGACGCGACGACCCGTATGGCGACAAGCTGCAGTTTTTCTCCCCGACCGACCCAGACTGGCCGCAGTTTATGAGAGTCAACCCGATCTTGGACTGGACATTCGAAGACGTGTGGGGCTTTATGCGACAGGCTGGCGTGCCCTACTGCTGCCTCTACGACCAGGGATACACGTCGCTGGGCGATGTGGACTCGACGACACGAAATCCGGCACTGCTCAAAAACGGAAAGTACCAGCCAGCATGGACGCTGGCCAACGGGGAGCTGGAGCGCAGTGGGCGTTCGACGCCGTCTGGTGCAACTGGCTCGTCATCGGCGGCATCGGGACTGCCCATCCCCATCCGAGAAGCACGCTGCGTCGACGGTGCTAATGCCAATTGCAGCCCGGGCTCTGAGCATTTTTGAATACATGCAGTCGATCAAAGTGATTGGCGCATAGCAAAGCTGCATTGAGTGCCAAAGGCGTGGCCAGGCTATGCACATCTAGATGTAGATGTAGATGGGCCAACATCGACAGTTTATCCGGGAGAGACGGCAAGAAGAAGCGTGGCAAAGAGCCCAGGGCGGGCGAGCCACATGCTGGGAGTGGCTGCTGCACAATAGAACTCTCCACACATAGACTAAATTCAAGCTTGATTTATATTAATTTGACGAGCCGGGGTTACCACAAGGCTGGCGAAGAGCTTGATCAAGAAGGCTGGCAGAGCGCCATAAAAGCACAAAGCAAGCAAGCGCTCGGGCGATCTGCACCCCATGCACAAGGCAAAGGAAGAATCCTTTTCCAAGCAACGGCCTTTCTACTACCACTAGCCTTTCTTCTTTTGGGCATTGTCCTGAGTTTCCTTTATATTATATTCCCCACACACATTCGACTATCTTGCCTTTGGTTCCTCTCCACGCCTCCGCCTCTCACTGACGATTGTTCATTTGCAGCCTCGGTCTTTACCGCGTCGCTCGGCCCCCTCTGTCGCCTGACGCAAATCCCGGACTAGTAGCGTGCGCCGGGACATCTCAGCTCTGCTCTACTCCTCTCTCTCCCGCTGGCTTTCTAAGAGTGCTACTGTATCTGTTGGCCTACTACGCATTCACTGTTTACCGCTCGCAGCCTTCACATCGAGATACAGCCGCAACGCTGTGCTAAACATGGCCTTCCTTGCCCTGTGAGCTATTTCAGCCAGGCAACGTCTTTCTCTCGCTAGCGACTCTATTACGTATTCACTTGCATTCGCCAGGGTAGCCACTTATTTGCTCTAGACATGGCGCATGTCGACACTAGCAGTCCTCGGTCGCGGTTGCCGCGCGCCCCACTGACGAGCATGCCTGGAATTGGCCGCTTGCCTAGCCACCAGTTGCAGCACTCGTCTAGCCAAGCGCTGACCTCCAGCCTTGCCAAAGATGCCGCGCTAGCCCATGCGCCAAACGTAAGTATCCCAGCCTCCTTCACTTTCAATTGCACAAACAAGGCATGTGCTACCACGGATGCAGGCACGCATTGTGTACAATTGCCTGCTAATGTTTGTCCTAAGCGTAACTCTCTCTCGCTTGTCTTCTCTATTTAGAAGGACAAGAGTGCCACTTTTGTGTATTGCCACAGCTCGGGCAGCACGCTGCTGTACCTCGAATCAATGCTCAAGCAGCTGGCTTCAAGGTACCCCGAGAATACTCTAAACTACGGCGTTGTCCTTCGAGATCACACGTTGCATCCGCGAGACCGGATCCGCGTTAATGGCAACCCCGTCGACAGCAGTGCATTTGAGCTATGCAGCAGCGAGTGTAGAAAGAAACTGGAGACCGAGGGCTTGCAGATCTGCCAGCCTGGCTGCTCGTTTGTGGAAAAGCTCGACACAATGGTTGTTTGCATTGCGCTTCACATATTCAACCGCCTGAACATCACAGCTATTGCTATATCTATACCGCATCCACCCGTCTTACCAGCCCAAGCACATAATGCTGCTGCTGCTGCTGCTGCTTCTGAGAGCTCCTCGGACACGGCCACGTTATGCATGGAGCAATTGGTAATAGGAATATTCTGCCCAAAGATCGTTATTTGTGGCTTTGAGCCTCTTCCCAGCTACGCCGATAGTTTGCCCGAGGAGTGGCGCAAGAGCCTTGTTTACTTGATGAGCCGACCTGTGCACGTCATCTCGGCGTCGCAGCCAAAGCCTGTTCGAGTGCAGTTGCTCAGCCTGACAAAGATATTTGGGCTCACGATCGAGCTTGCCCAGGCACTTACGGCATTCCCAGCGTGCAAGGACATACGGCTCGGTATATTCGGACCGGATCAGCACCAGTATGCCAAGCTAGCGCTAGCCATCAGCCAAACATGGGCATTCAGGCATGGCCTGCTCCGATCGCGCTCGCAGAACCAGGCTGGAGGCGAGTACACTGCAGCGATGGCACTGAGCCCAATTCGGGATGCCACCGCCAAACCCGTACCGCCGAGCCCATACCAGACGCAGATCCAGAGCATGCTTCGTGACACGTCGTCGTGGATGCTCCGCGGGCTGACCAACGCATGCTACCCGGGGTTCTTCCATTCTGTTTCTGGCGAGTCAGCGCACAGGCCATCGTGGCACTACAGCTGGGCTGATACGCCAAGCGACTTTGCTCGCACAGGCGCGTGGTTTAATGGCGTGTGCCAATCCGCGCCAACAAGGCATCGCATGCTGCTTATCCACCTCCCAGAGTCGTTCCTGTCTGCGGTGCGCTATCAACTTGAGTCCGACGGCACATGGCTAAAGTGTGACTACCGCGAGCTGCTAAAGGCACTCTACATCCCGCTTCGCAGCGTTGCATGGTCCAGTTGCGTGTTTGCTGCCGATACGCTGAACGAGTCTAATGTCATAGACTCGTGTGTTCCTCCCACCCTCGCTCAGTATGCTTTGCGCGACTACTGGGCCCAGCTCACTGGCCTGTGCGCGGACCAAATACACATAGCGCCTAGCTTGGCTTGCGCCGTCAAGATTATAACAGCAAAGTGTGTCGTAATCCCGCAAGCCGAGCCCAGCAGCAGACAAGCCTATTATGCCAATGGCTCTCGCTCAGACCCACATTCCAGCATGCTGCCGTCCTATTTCTCGCCTCGGAATGGCACGCTGCTGGAGTCGGCCTCGCCCACGCTGCAACCTTCACAGCTCGTTCAGCCGTCGCCATCCAGTAGCACTAACATGCTTCTGTCGCGCTCGCGGCCGTCGCTGGCTCTAACTCGAAGTGTGGCTATCAAGCCTGCTACGTCGGCTGAAAACCTTCGCGATGTCCGCCGCAAGCTGTCATTTGGCATTGGCAGTAGCAATACCGGCAGCTACGGCGCCGATCTGACGGCATCGTTACCTTTCAGGTCGCCTAGGCAACTGCTGCCACTGCCAACAATCTCTGACTTGCCTGTGACTCCTCCGTTCGACATCCTAGTTACCGGCTCTAAATCGTTTGTCCGGTCTACATTATCAATCACTCAGCGATAACTTTATTCTAACCTTTGATTCTTTCTGTTTAAATATATTAGCGTGTAATTTAGTTAAAACAGCAATATGTGCCGGGATGGTAGCTGGCCGCGGCTGTTGGTCGCAGCAGTTGTCGGCTCCCTGTTGCTGGGATCTTTGGCAAGAGGAGCCAGACCACGAGCAGCGGGCGAGTTTTCTTGCGAGTCAGATTCTGCGCGAGACGATATGCGGCTTAACGGAGGGCAGCGCGGCGTAGACGAATTGTCTAGAGGTTTTGAGGCCAACAGAGGTCTTGCCTGGCCCTCTTTGGCCCTCGCTACAAGCTGCTGCTGGTCATCTCCCTGCTTGCGAGAGTTAGAGTCTGGCTTGCGCATAGACAGCGGCACACGCTTTAGCACAGCCCGAGTAGCTTCGGCTTCACTAGAGCTCTCCTCGCCAGACGAAGAAATGTTTATCGTGGTCAGCATATCAGTCAAGTCAATTACTGCGGACACCTGCGTCTGTGGAGGCTGCATAGAGGGCGTCTTTTCGCCCTTTTTGGCAGTGGCGCCCCGGGCACGCTGGTAGTGAGCGCCACCAAAATGACTAGCTGTTTTCGCGGGCGGTGGCTTTGTGGGTGTTTCATGCAAGCGCGGCGGCACACAGAGAATGTAGCTGCTCGTCGGCGATGGCAGTGAGGACGATGATGTGGATGATAGCGATATAGGCGAGGTTTCGGCGTGCTGCCTGCTACAACCGGCCCTTGCTGGAGTGAGCGCCAGTGGCGATTCTGCTGTAGAGCGAGCTGAGCACGGTGGCTGAATGGGCGATAGCGCAAACCTAGGCGGAGTGGGACGGTGCACGGACAAAAGGCCGCGACTAACCCGGCCTGCGCTCAGAATTAGCGAAGTGTCGGCATTGCCCGTTGGCGACTGGAGGAGAGTGACGCAGCCAATATCAGCCAGGTAGCTCCGCGCGTACTCGTCGCTGTGACATGGCACGCACAGCGTCTGGAAGCCGTCGAGCCCACACAGCCCGCCGCCGTGCTTGACGTCGACTTTATGGGCAGCCTCCCAGAACATGCCCTGGGTGAACTCGTAGTCCATGCTGGCTAGCGGGCGCTTGACCTTTCTCTTCCACTCGTACGCCCGCTTAGCCAGCGCCTTAAACATGTCGACCCGCTGCTCTAGCGTGGTACACGCCACCGCCTCCTCGAACAGAGCATGCGTGTCTATGCCACAGTCGAAGCATATGCCGCCATCGCGTAGAAACAGCTGCCGGCGTACGTACTGGTTGTCTCGGCGCATGCGGTGCTCGTGCGCACAGCCCTCGCCAAACTCGGTCTCTGAATGTGACTGGTCGCTGGGCGCTGCGCAAAACAGCGACTGGGGAGACAAGGTCTCACTACCACACCACAGACAGAGCGGATGCCCTTGGGGCCCGCGAAGTAGGCGCTCGTCAAACACGGTGCCGTTGGTCTTTTTAATCGAGCGCAGTGCTCCCGGCAGCCACCTCTCGAATCGCAGCTCTGGGTATCGGCCCATCAGCATGGTCACTGGCCAGCACTCTTCTTCTCTCGGAACTATGTGCTGCGCAGTATTGCGCGGTGTCGGTCTCCGCTCTCCATGGCTGTTGCTTGCAGTCGTTTGCCAGGGCGACGTCAATACATTAGACGGCTGCCTCTCTGTTGGTGCACTCTGTGCAGTTGGTGCTGGCACTCTCCTCGTCGCTACCACCGCCACTATTTGTTGTGAGTTCTCTACGCTGTGCATACTGCCGACGGGTCTATGTTGCCCTAGGACCCTATCTGTCACTATTTCTCGAAGGATGGTCAGGCTATTGTTTAGACGTAGGAGGTGCTGGGTTTAGAGACAAATGCGGTTGAATTGAGTTGAGGTATGTTTGCAAGTCGAAAGAAGCAATAGCTACTGCACCATGCAGGAAGAGGTATTACCTCCTGACTCGGCTCACACAAGCCAAATTAGAGGACCGCTGTGATTTAGGGTTTAAATCAATATGGTTGTCACAGGTACACAGCAAGCCACAAGATCCAAGACACATCTTTGACATCAGAGCCAGCCAAGCAAAGTTTGAGTCTCCAACCTCTACATGTAAAGAAAGCCTAGGCCCAAGAGCTGCCAGGCAAGAGGCGCCTTACTCTCCAGCGAATCTTAGTGCCGATAGGATGACGCCAGCGGCAACGCCCACGTTGAGCGAGTCAATGTAGCTGGGAATATCGGCGCGAGCAGGGATGTGTATGTTCATATCGCTCAGACAAAGAATGTCTTGGCTCACACCTTCGCCTTCGCTCCCCAGCACGAGGAAAGTCGGTGCGCTCAGCTCCGGGATGCGCTGCAGCGGAACACTTTTACCAGAATCAGCATCCACAACCGTTGCACAGACCACCGACCAGCCATTCTTGCGAGCCTTAGCCAGCACCTTGGGCGCCTCAACTACTCGGTAGATATTCAAGCACTCCATAGCGCCTGAGCTGGTTTTAGACACGATGGGCGAAGGGCGACACGCGCCCTTGCCGCTCATCAGAACGCCGTCAGCGCCAAAGAACAGAGCCGAGCGAATAATGGACCCCAGGTTCCGCTCGTCCTGTATGCCGTCCAAGCACACTAAGAGCGGGAACTTGCGTCTGGGCTCCAGCTCCACCTCCCCCGTGGCCAGATCAAGCGTGTATCTGCCGTTGACTAGCGGGCCCAGGTTGTGCACCCGAGTGGCCTCCATGCGACTGACCTTGAGCAGGACGCCCTGGTGGTTAGCGCCATACGTGGCATTATCCATATCGGACCTTGAGACACACTTCACTGGCAAAAGCTGGCTTTGGGCCATTTCTATAAGCTCGTCCATTTCGGAGCGCGGCTCATCACCCATGAACCCACCCTGGTAGTATAGCCCATACACCTCCCGCCTCCCTTGTGTCATTGCAGCTTTGATCGGAGAAAACCCGTAGATAAGCTCCATTTTCGTGTTGGTAATCTCTATGCCGCTGCTTCCCTTGGTCCTGAATTTGAGCTTCACGGGGTTGCCATGAGAAGGGGTTGGCGCCTTGCCAGCTACCTGTGTATTATTTCTGTCGTATCTAGAGCGTCGGTCATTGTGGTAAGAGCGGCGCAACTTTGCCCCAGCGCTGCACACGACACCTACCGACGACCCAGTAGAGAGCAATAGCTTGCTACAGCGTCCGATCCTTATTCGCGCCGTAGTGGCATTCAGACTCGCAAACATAACACAAGAAAAGTTCGAAAAATAGAGCAAAAACCGATTTATCAACGCCTGAGCTAAAGGAAAAGATTTAGCAGATCAGCTTTTTAGTGTGAAACCCACCCCCCAAGCTCTGCTAAAGAAAAAAGAGTTGAAATCGGGCTGGAACACGCGACAAGCCTTCTTCATCTCTGCTATTTATCACAGCCTGTTGTTTTTTTCCCCATCACTAGTGGCCTGCTCTCCCATTCCCGTCAGGATTCCTGCTACTCGCACTACTCTATGCGCAAAGCCGCCAGCGGCACATCCAACGCCCGCGCAGCCGCAGCAGGCGCGTCGTCTGCCCGGCCGCCAGCATTATTAAAGCGTACGACGTCAGCACGCTCACACAACCAAAGCGCACTAAGCAACCTCTGGGAGCTCCCACCAGTGCTCGCCTCCAAAGTGCCCGGCCGAGTCCAATCCGTAGTATCCATGAAAATGCCAACAAACCCGACTTTGGTCTCAAAGCAGACAGCAAGCATCGGGCCAAAGTCGGCAGGCAGCGTTTTGCGGCAAAGGAGGGCGGCTGCCAAAGCAGCTAGCGCGTCCGCAACTCAGATCATTAAAGTCGACGACAGCAGTAGTCAAGACCCCGAGTGCATAGTGCTGGAGCCTATATTGCCTGCTCAAAAGAAGCCCCGAAACACGCCGCAGTCAGCATCGAGTAGCTTGCGCCGAGCTGTTGCCACTCCAAAGCCAACTAGCATAGTAATCTCTGTCGGGATAGATGACTCGGATGACGACTTTGTCAAGCCCCCGAGCAAACGCAAGCCCTCGAAGCACAGCAACATTATTAGCGATAGCAGCTCGGATGCTCAGCCAGTGAACCACGCTATAAAGGCTATGAAGACAGCCACAACACCAACTGCGCATCTGAGGAGACTGGCGCGAAAGCCATCGGTTGAAGAAGTCTGCTTGCCATCATCCCCGCCATTGCTACGACATGGAAGCCCAACAATCGAACGACATAACAGCCAAACACAGAATATGCCGATTCTGGACACGACGAGTAGCGCTACAAGCAACGCCATGCCGCTACCCAGGTTCTCCTCCGCTGCAGACATGTTTTCGCAAGAGACTCTGGTCCCCAGCTTTTCTCGTGCCAACACCGCCACCGGCCATATGAGCCGGGCCGTCTCAGCATCAACGACTGCCGCGCACCATCTGGAGCTAGTGGCCTCAAAGGCCAGCACCCCGCAGTTCCGGCGGAATTTATCAGCCACCAAGGAGGCGCTAAAGGGCGTGGACGCTGAGCTTCTTGACGATCCGATAGACGAATTCCTCACTCAGGACGCTGGCGTGCCAGCTCTGCGGCCATCAACACTGGCATCCGATCCGTACAGCTCGGAGGACATGGCAGGATCACGGCCCGACCGATCGTCGCCTGTACACCCTGGGATCTCGCAGTGGTACCGGGACAATCACGACAGATTCATCGGGGTTGGCGAGGACAGCGATGGAGCGGAGATGTTTGCTGGTGATCGGCTGAGCGATGGCCTTGACCGCCATATACACAGCAGAGCATCATTGTCGGACCAAGAGCACGCGCCTCAGGGCTATGTGTCTATTGACAGCAGCGACGATGAGGCGCCGCAGTCTCCGTTGGAGGGATTCTGCGACTTGCGCGAGTTTGCTGGGACAGGCGATGGCTCAATGGACATTTACCTGAACCAGTTTGCACCAGCTGTGCGGCGGTCGCCCCAGCAGCGTGGTGGCAGAGGAAGGCGCCGTCGCGATTCCTCTTCATCGCCATCTCAGCCCGCTGCCTCTGGATCGCATGAGCGGCCCACCGGTGGTAGAGCGACAAGAGGTGGGCGACGAGGGAGGGGGCAGCAGACGGCAGCAGGATTCGGCAGGATTAGGCCAGTCACAAGCGCAAGGTCGTCTCGCACAGCGACGGTAGCGACATCTGCGCCCATCATCTATAACCACTATGCAGACGACGGCTATCTCGACATTGCGCCCTCAATGAACTGGGAGGGAAGCGGCATGTCTCGGTTCGGGTAGACAGGAAACAAAAAAATATATTATCTCATGAAAAAAAAGCTGCGTACTACAGCGTAAAGGCACCGATGGCCACAGCGAGGTTCCGCTTAGTAGTCATCAGACTGTAAACTGGCGTGCTCTTAGTCCGCCAGGTTTTGAGAAGCGCCTCGCTCTCTGTGGTGCGCTTTGCCTTCCAGATGCCTGCAGCGTCACGCTTCTTGGCATCGGCGCTTAATGGCAACGGCTGTTGCTTTGGGCTGGTCGAGGCACCGTTCGTCTCTGCTCCATCAACCTCCATCGCATCTGGATCAGCGGCAGCGGTGTCGGGTGCGGATTCTTGTTGGTCGGCTCGCCGCTGCGCTATTATCGGGTGCTCGCTAGCTGAGCTCGAGCGCTTGATGTCCCAAGACCGGACTGTCTCATCAGCCGAGCCCGAGAGCAAGAGTGTGCCCTCCTGGCTGAATGCAAGCGAGTACACGGGGCCCGTGTGTCCAGTCAACGTGTCCATGCGGCGACCAGAACCAAGGTCCCAGACGTTAATGGTCTGATCTTCGCCAGCTGAGGCCATGATGCGGCCATCGGGAGATATAGCGACAGTGTCGACAGACCCAGTGTGGCCAGTGAAAACACGCACACAGGAGCCCCGCTGGACATCCCACAGGCGCACAGACTTGTCGCAAGAGCCAGTAACGACATATTTTGAATTGGGATGGAAGCGCACGCAGTTGACGTCAGCCAAGTGGCCGGCAAAGATGCGCAGAGCGTGGACGTGGTCGCAGCTCCATAGGCGCGCTGTGCGGTCATGCGAGGCTGTGGCAAAGTAAAAGCCCTGCGGCGAAAACGCCACGTCCCAGACCGGATAGTTGTGGCCCTTGTAGCACACGACGTTGGTGTACGTGTCCAGGCTCCACAGTCGCGTAGTCTTGTCTTCTGAGCACGATATCAGATACTTTGAATCAAAGCTGATGTCAAGGCCAAACACCGCTCCCGAATGTCCCACCAGCTTGCGGTAGGGTTCAGAGGTCTTTTCGCGAATCGAGTCGACGTCCTCTTCGCTATTTATGGACATTGGGTTGATAGCGCCGACGAATCCGCGCAATGGCTCGTTCTTGAGGCTCCAGATCTTGATGTATGATTCAGAGAATCCTCCAGCCATCAGCGACAGATCATCAGACACTGTAGCGCAGGTCAGAGAGTTGCTTGTGTTGTGCAGTGTGTACATGCAGATCGACGGCAATGCCGCCGGGCTCAGCTTTACGCGTTTGCGCAGCGCCTTAAGGTCAGCTATCTGCTGTGCTACCTCCGCACCGCGCGCCGGCGGCATGGGTATAGCGTCATCGGCAGAGAGCGCCGATGTTGCGTTCTCTTGTCGCACCTTTGCAAATGTGTCGAGCAATGCCGAAGCCTCTTTGGCAGTGGCGTCCTTGACCAAGCGTCCAGCCTCGCCCTGTAGTGTGCGCTCGACCTCGTCGCAGACGAATGGATCCAGCGGGACGGGACCCAGCGCAATGTCTTGGCTATTGAAGTGATCCAGCTGGCTCTGTGTGTGCCCAGTGATGCCGACGTCAGCGTCGGCCTCGCTCGAGACTGCGGCTCCTCCGTCAACCGTGCGGATGTTGAGGTGCTGGTTGACGGTGCGCATCAGCAGCGTGTAGTGGTGATCCTGTAGAAACGCCAGTAGAAGCTCGAACCCCACGCGCGTCATGCGGATCCCGTACTTATTATTGCGGTACAGTCGGCTCAGGGCATTCTCCTCTACATGCGACTTTGTTGTGAGCGTCTTTAGCACTGCAATGACTTTGCCGTGATGGACGATGTGGTCGCTGCCGTACCGCTTCATGAACTCCATGGCCTTTCCACTAAGCCCGCGCATAAGCAAGTCCAGGTACGAGTGCACAAACACTGGGTACGACGCCGCGTAGAGCTCGTGCTTGTATACATCTAGCGAGCTGTCGATCCACCGCCGCAGTTCTCCATAGCTTTGGTTATACGCGTCGGGGTTGCCCTCTTCCGATTCATTGTAGAACAGAATCCAGTCGGGAACGCTGGCGTCCGACCCTACTTCGCTGCCGGGGAATGCTTGAGCTAGGTCGCCCAGTGTGCTCTCTTGCCCTAGCAGTTTGGCGTCGGAACGCAGGGCATTTTCTGCGCCTCTGTATCCCTTTGTCTTTAGGTAATGCAATACGACCTTGTCTATATGTTTCTGCGACCCCTGCCGCGCACCTCCATTGACATGGCCCGCCGCTGCTCCTTGTGTGTTTGCCGAAGGTGCAGACCCTGCTCCCCCTCCAGTGCTGTTATCCGACCCACCCTCGGCCCAGTCTGCCCTTCGGTTCGACATAAAATAAAATAAAGTGGAAAATATAGAGACAACTAAAAAAGAAAATAATAGAAAAAAGAGAAGAGGTGAGGCCAATAAAATTAAATTATCACAAAAATGCGCGTCCAAAAAATGGAAATATATTCACGTCCAGCCTTGATCAAGCAACCGTTATGGTGCTAGAAGCATTTTGGCATTGGCTGTGTTGAAACACGACTGCTTTGGTTGCTTTCTTTGTCGCTGTATATTTTCTTCATCGCTACATTTACTTTTCTTCATTCCAAAATGGCTCATTCCGTTCTATTCGATCAGGACCAAATGTACGGCGGGGGTGGGCACAACGATGGTCTGGAATTTTACCAAACGCAATACGCCAATCCAAACGCCGCTGCCTCGTCAGCAGGCGGTGTAGGTGTTCATGGTTCAGCTGACGAGTTCTACGCCTCCTCGTATGGTACGGCGCTGCCTATTGTGGAGCGCTCCTGGCTGGCCGCATTTGGCACAGGCGGGTTCCCCAATGAATCTCCGCTAATGGAAGAGCTAGGCATAAACTTCCAGCACATAAAGTCCAAAACCCTCGCTGTTCTGAACCCCTTCAAGCCAATAGTCACAGAGATATACGATGACGCCGACATGGCCGGCCCGTTGCTGTTTATCCTGATACTTGGTACTTTCTTGCTGCTCAGCGGCAAGTCGCAGTTCGGGTATATCTATGGCGTGGGTCTTTTGGGCACAGTGGGAATCTGGGCTATCCTCAATCTCATGTCGCAGGGAGGTATCGAG
Organism: Coemansia sp. RSA 2050; assembly: GCA_027578835.1. Taxonomy (NCBI): domain Eukaryota; kingdom Fungi; phylum Kickxellomycota; class Kickxellomycetes; order Kickxellales; family Kickxellaceae; genus Coemansia; species Coemansia sp. RSA 2050. The sequence continues at coordinate 103,295 of JANBSU010000010.1, read as the reverse complement.
ATCATGCGCACGGCTAGCATTCTGGGATACTGCTTGCTGCCTATCGTGTTCCTTGGCAGCATTGGACTTGCTATCGACTTCAAGTCTGGGCAGCTTGCTGCCATCTCTGCATTGATCCCCATTGCCTGGTGCACATACTCGTCAGCCACAATGTTTGTCACCGTACTATCCATGTCGGAGCAGCGGCTGCTTGTGGCCTACCCGATCGGCCTGTTCTATACGAGCTTTGCTCTTCTCACGGTCTTTTAGAGTTATCAACTGCGAATTTCTTTTAATGTTTACGTCATAATTTTTATACAAGCTCCATTAACAAAGCAAAGCAATGGAATGTGGCTAAATATATTAATGGGCTGGCTCTACGGATTGAGGTGTGGATATGCCTGCTGTCGAGAGTACCGGAACGAGTCGCCGCTACGTGTATTCGGTGCAGCTGACTGCAGCTCTGCCAGCGACGGGAGCTGCAGATCCGAGTGGTGCTTTGGTTCCGAAAGAGACGCCATCCCGCCGTGGCCATTCTCATATGAATGAAGAGGACGCTGGCTATGTGCATAAAGCGGTACCTGCTGCTGCTGCGGCTGACCACTAGTGCTCATTGGCTGAAAGCTGGATGGCGCTGCTTGTGACAAAGCAGAAACACTTTCCGATCCGTATCTACTGCTCGGTGGCGTACCCAGTGATGGCAATGGTATCTGGGCTCCAGATCTAGGCAACGTATCGCGCGTTTGGTGGTCTCCGGCGCTGGGCGGGCGTCCAAAGTACGCGTCAGGCCTTGCAACCAGTGGCGGCGACATTGGGATGTTGATCGACGCGCTGGTGTTGGATACCCGAGATGTAGCGCTAGTTACCAGAGATGAGCCACTACCGACCCCAGAACCGTTGCTGCTTCCATACCGATGAGCAGGAGGCAAGGTAGCCGAATGTTGAATGGCTCTGGAGTGACCATCCTGAGCTGGCGCATTGTAACTGTGCGACAACGACAGTGGTGGTGGCGGTATCAGCGGCGCGGCCGTAGCTTCACTTAATGTGTAGGACCGGCGATACCCTCCAGCGGGTTGCAGAGGCGGCGACAATCGGGAAAATTGGCCAGACGATTGCTGGTGGCTGTGGCTATAGCTGCCCGAATGGTACACGTGCTGGGCAGGTTCGCCATAGGAGCTAGGCTCGGAGCTATTCAGAAGCTGAGTCCCGTTGGCCGAGTAGGAAGCGGGCGGGGCAGAGTGTGGTGCCAATAGCTCACGCGCTACCTGTGATGCGTCTGTAATGTCCGGAGTTGTTTGACTATATGTCGCGGGCCGTTGTGGTACGTTTCTTGACGAGAGCAGTGGTGGCTGTATGCCATCAGCTAGAGCTTGGGTCTGAACCACTAGCGACGTGGACTTACCCTTGCTCTTTTTAGACCGGGGAGTCGACTTTTGGTTCTGCGACGAAGATGGCAGACCCTTTGGTGGGCCCATGGATCCGGCTGCCTTGGGATCGCCCGCTAAAGCAAAGGCAGATGTCCCTAATACAGGCGGCGTGGAAGAAGGTGACGACTCTTCGGGCGAAACTGCTGCTCCAGCGGCTGCTGCCAGTCTTTGCGCATTGCGATCCGGTCTCTTTCGCGGGGTAGCTGATGATGTCGTGTCGTATCGCTGGCGCTTCCTAATGACGTCTGTCTTGAGGGTGATGGGCCTATTCTCCTTGTGAAGTTTAAAATACAAGCCGCAGGCATTGCACAACGGGTTGCCTTTGTCGTCGCGGCGCCAAAGAGGGGTATTCGATGTGTTGCAGTTGGAACAGAACGTCTTGGGCAGCTCCTCCTCGGCTCCATCCTTGCGGCCACCGCCAGTACGCAAAGACCTAGGGCGATGAGAGTGGTGCAGCTTGTAGTACAGGCCACAGGCATTACACAGCAACGTGTCGTCAGACGAGCGGCGCCACAGCGGCGTGGATGTCACCTCGCAATTGTCGCAGATAGGCCCGTCGTGCTTCTTTGCTTGCTCCTGAGCCACGTGCATGTGGTGACCAACTCCGTAGGGCGTACCGACAGGCATGGCGCCTGGATAGGGCATGCCGTTCCACATGCTCTGGCTTGCGCCATATTCAGCCATCGGCAGCCCAAGCGCCGGCCCACTACCTAGCGAGCCAAAGCCAAACTGGGACCAGTCACTGGGGGTGGCTGAGAATATGTCGTCTAGCGTAATTTCAATCTGCGGGGCATCCAAGTCAAAGCCACTGGACAAGAAGCTCGATGGGCCAAACGACATAAAGTCAGATGCTGGTGCCTCTTCCACGTTGTCTCCGCTGGGTGTTTTCGACGAAGCATCGTGTACGCTGCTATTGCCGCTACATTGGTTGTTAACATCGTTAGCAAAGCCACCGCCAATTACGCCCACTGAGTGCGGAGCATATTCCGGCACTGCAAGCGAAGGACTAGCGGCTGTGGCCAATGGAGCCGGCGCAATGACAGCCGCACCTGGAATAAACCCAGCGCCGCTGGTTAGTGCTGGATCCAAGTCAGCAAGCAGCATCGTGCCATCAGCCGAGGAGTTACCAGCCACAGTAGCCGAGGCTCCCACGCCCTCTATACTAGCCGAACTAGCATCGTGGCCATTGACGTTTGGTGAAATGGCGTCCGAGCTAGAGCCAGATGTGGCATGGAGCGTAGGCGACATTGTGAGATCCGCCGTGCTTTGCGAGGCTGCCAGTGGCGAGTGCGCGCGCTGAGTAGCTGACGGGGGAGATGCCCCTGCTGGCCTAATGCGACCATTTGCAGTCGTGGGCACTGTCTCTGAGGAGGGCCTGCTGTCAGCAGGCGACTTGCCGAGCCGAACCTTAATTTGCATTGGCTTTGGCTTGCGCACATTGCTGTCGGGGCGTCGTATTGTCTTCTCCAGCTGCCGTGTAGTGGCAGGCGACAGCTTGCGATAGTCCTTACCCTTACCCCGAGCCTCCAGCGTCTGGTGTAAGTGCCACAGCCGCCACGACAGATTCTCCAACCGCGAGCCGTTTTCAAGCGAATCCTTGACCTTTGTGCACACGCGCCAAAGAGTCGACAGGTCGCCAACATCCTCGATTTCATTGAATGGCGAGAAGAGCTTTGTTCCCTTGATTTTCAGCAATATTGGCGCCATCTCTAGACCCTATCCTACGTCCGAGCCTTTGCACCCTTCTGTAATCTGTATGAGAGGCAGGAGCAGATATCGATCAAGCAAGGTTGCAAGGCCGCTCGTGCAAATATTAAAGGGGCCTCCGGGTAGTAGTCTAGCGCAAGAGGCAGAGCTAGCAGCAAAAAAAATAAGCTCGAAAGAACCGCCGCCAAAGTGCCTGGGAAGTGGAAGTGGATGGTATTTGTATGGTGCAGGGCAGGGAAGCGCAGGTGCACAAGGAGAAATAAATAAATAGTACAGTAAGCAAAGCTGAGCAAGACGGCTATGAATTCCAGTTCGGCACGGGCCAGTCAAAGCGCAAGAGGAATTGTAGAAGAAAAAAAGGGCGATGCTGAATTAATCAATCGTTGCAAAAAGGAGCAGAAAAAGGAAATTGCCATGACTGGAGAAGGGGCCGTGCTGGGCAAACACGTGGATGGGATGGAGCAACAAAACTCCACGCCCTGTGCCACCACCAAAGCAAGCTGCCATCTTGCCCTTTTTCTTCAGTTTGATTCACAGAGAGCATCTCTCTAAACCCAAACCCAAACCCGGAGGATTCTTGGGCTCTTGGTATAATCGCACTATCACGTGCTGTGGTGCTTGTCGTCGCCGTCGTGGCTGCCCTCTATCACTAGCCTGCATGGCAACTATAGTCATCCCCAGTGCGCCTCAGGGAAGGCGGCGTGTCGGTTGACAGTGAGTGGGAATGGATATTTCATTGTGGCACATCCTACAATTGTTAGTCACGGCTCTCCTGGGCTGATTCTAGATCTCTTGGCCCATGCAGCTCCGCGATTTCTCTGGCTACTGAGTCAGCTCGGTGGATGGCTTCGCACTCGCTTCCACTCTATCGGACATGTCCTAGCCAATGGCGTGAGGCAATTGGCAGGCATCAAGTAATCAATGGGTGTGCGGAGGAGGCGCGCCGAGAATTCATATACGCCGGGCTTTTAGATGTCGCAACAGACGCCCGCCGCAACAATTAAAGCGGCCTTGCACACAAGGAACAAACAATGATTACGCAGGCATCCTGCATGCTGCACACCAGCCCTTCCCCCCACACCTCGGCTGTTGCACACACTCCTGGCACCGCGCCATGCCAGCTGTTCAAACCAGCCTCTACCGGCAGATAATAAAAGAAAACAATAGCTAGTGAGTGGAGGAGGATGTAAGTTGATTAAGGAAAGTGTATGTCACAGCGGGAGAACTACAGAACATGCTGGGTGCGGAAAGGCGGGACCATTCAGACCGCTCCATGATATAGGTTGAGTGCTTGCATGATCAGAGGATCCTGATGCGAGCCCTCCTTGAATTCTGCCATATCGATCTTGCCGTCGTTGTTCTTGTCCATGAGGTGAAATATCTTCTCTACGCGCTTCTCGGGTGTGTCTTCGTCCTCGGGCAGCTGTACCATGCTGCCTACCATGCGATAGATGGCGTCTACGATCGTCAGCATCTCGTCCTTGGTGATGTGCCCATTGCCATCAATGTCATACAGCTCAAACGCCCACTTTAGCTTCTCCTCGACCGTCCCCCGCGATGTAATCGACAGCGCCTGCAGAAACTCTGTAAAGTCTATTGTCCCGTTGTGATTCCGGTCAAACACCTTGAAGATGTAGTCTGCAAACCGCGACGGGTCACCAAACGGGAAGAACTGCTTGTAGATTCCCTTGAAGTCCGACTGGTTGAGCTCGCCAGTAGGGCAGTCCTTTAGAAACCCCTTGTACCACTGCTGTATTTCCTTCCGCTCAACTACAGCGACATTGAAAGCAAGAGTACAAACACAGCCCAAATTTAGAACCAAGTGACCCAACCGCCACCAGCGCCTGCTCCTCAGCCTCGTGCCTGCCTTACTAACGTACACTTTGTCGAGCCCTGAAGCTCTGCTAGCTGTTCGGTCGTGAGCTTGCTGTTTGACTTTCCCATTTGCAAGTATGTGAGAATGAGAATGTGAGTGGGGCGGAGAGGCGGCGCCAAATAATAATAAAGAAGTAATTCTAATAGTGCGAGAAGGATTGCAAAAAAATGAATAGCGGAAAGAAAGGCAAAAGAAGAATAGAGCGGATAGAGAAAGAGCCAACGGAGCAGGCGGCCAAGCGCCCCTGACTGCGACCAAAATGAAAAAAAAGCCAAGCCAAGTGCAAGGCTTCTTTTTTTTGGTGATGCCACTGCTCTGCACCGCGATGCAAATTATGTATCTTTTCTGCTCCATGGAGAACTTCTAGCTTTCAGCCATTGGCCTGCACTCACGCTGTGGCAAAGTGTCGAACGACAAAAGAAACCCCCAAATCAGCCGAACCTTCCAAAAAACCTTCTAGAAGCAAAGGACTTTGCCCGTATCCGCTCTCCACCCACACGCCACATCGCCATTCACACCTCAAACTGGAGCGATTAGCAAGGGGAAGGTCTGTTGCATGGCGTTGAGCTGGCCAAACTCGACCCAAACAGGCCACAAGTGCTTAGCGCATGTTGCCTAAAAAGAAACTCGGTGTATTGCCTTAACTTGGACAGATCTCCCACGCTCAGCGTGTTCTCATCTCTGACCAGCTCTGCCGTTCACTTGTTAAATCCCTTCACAGACACTACGCAAGAGGCGGCTCCCCACACTCTTCGGACCAATATTGCAATTATTATTGCCTCTCAGGCCGGTATTATACATCGCCGGGCATATTCGACACACTACTTTTTCTTTGTGCTGGAGCCCAGCTGTCATGCCACGCCGAGATTAAATTTCTTGCCGCATCAGCCAGCACCCCCATTTCCCCCGACCTTGTACTCCCCACGCTGGCCTCAATATCAATGCCCCCGCAAATAGGTGGAGCACCAAACGCATTCTCTGGAGAGCAGAAAATGCTTGGTCGCGGCCAACTTTATATATCTCGCTGGCCTTCCGGATGTTTGGCCGGCCCCATCCTTGCGCCTTCTCATTTACTTTTTTATATACACCATACCGATAACTAGGACTTTGAACATCATCAATATCAAAATGAGCCAAAGAGCATGCCTGACGAGCGATAACCTCCAGCTTTTGTGCTCGGCTGCGTCAGTAGCCGCCGGCGCACTAAAGTAAGTAACAGCCGGCAGGCCCACAATGCATGTTCATGCCATTTCTCAGCTAAAAAGCCAATACTAAGTGCTTTGGCTACACATAGCTTTCCCGCGCAGCACTATGAGCTCGCCATTCGCCAGCAGCCCGAGAGATCTCGTGTCGGAAGCATAAGCGAAAAGAGTAAGTTTCTCTACAGCTGGCTTTGGAAGTATTGGTACATTGCTAGCACCATAGCACTTATTTCAAGCTCCGCGATTGGACAGCACCCTGCATATATTCTGAAATCAAGCATGTGTAGTGGACAGGCGGCCAATTGATCCTCCACCAATTATCCAGCTTATCAAGCACGATAGCATGGATCCGCTCTCCAGCGCATACACGGTGAGCCCGGCATTCATAATGCAAGTGTTGCTGATGGACGAGGCCGGAAAGACTCCATTGCGCCAGATCAAAGGCCACCAGGCAGCCGCAATGGCTGGCACCCTAGTATCACCACTTCACACCCTGCGGGATATGACTGGCTCTCAGGGCGCGTACTTTGTTTTCAGCGACCTCAGCGTCCGCATAGAGGGCTCGTTTCGCCTCTGCTTTGAGCTGTATGAAATGGAAGGGTGAGTTGGACAAGGCATGTGCACAGATCGCAACTAACAATGCCATAGTAACGCACTAACTCCAAAGCACCAATGGGAGAACCACGCCTTGCTGTTGCCAATAGAGATGTTGTCCGGCACCGTGCATCCGCTCTGTCGGATGTGTTTTCGGTCTACTCTCCCAAGCGCTTTCCCGGGATGATGGGTAAGTTTGACATGGCGTGAGATTGGTTGTCGTCTGGGTAATTTCCAAAGCTAAAAACGCGCTAAACTGGTGTAGAATCAACGCCGCTGTCCAAGCTGTTTGCCGAACAAGGGCTGCGCATTCGTATAAGGACTGAGGCTGGCACCAAGAAGCGTGGCAAAAAGTCCCTTGCAGATGAGGGCTTTGGAGTTACCATACCCGCCAAGCGCACCAAGCGCAGCGACAGCGAAAGCCAGCACCACTTTGAGACGGGGAGGACTGTATTCACTCGCATTAATGCCTCAGCCTCTGTGTCGCCGCAAGTAGCGTCTCTGACTCGTAGCCTGCTCACTAACGCCGCAACCACTGGGACATCCAATCCAGGGCTTTTGATTTTCCACCACGATCCATTTTCTGTGTATCGCAATGAAAACGAGAGTATGGCAGTTGATGGCCAGCGCCAGTGCTACCCGCCAAAGAACATGTTTGAGCTTGACGGGGGGTACTACCACAGGCAGCTCAGTAACGCGCACTCATCTCCAATCAACGACATGAAGACACCGCACCACACATTGGATCTCAGCGACATGGCAGCCGTGGCTTTACTCGGAAGCTTGAGCGGCGGCGGCATCATTAGTAACCCAACCAAGCAAGTGCCTCCGTCGACAGTGTCGGATGTGGACCTATCGCAGCTTTTAGCTCCAACCAGCATCGGGCTATCGCAGCAGCAGCACTCTCAGAGCTCATTTGCAACAATGCCTGCCGGGGCGGGGTTCAGCATGGGTGCACCATACTCTAACTACCGTGTTACTTCGGCCCACTCCACTGGGTACCAGGACAGCCAGTTTATGGCACCTGTTACCGCATGCGGCACGCAAAACGCGCACTATCCAAGCTCTTTCATTAGCATGGCTGCGCGACTTCATCCGCCACTGCGTTCCTCTGCCGGTTCTGGCTCCGGCGGTCTGGTACTGCCTCAAATGCCCCAAAGACTTTACAGTTCCCAGATAAGGACCGCAAGCAACAGCAGCAACAGCGATAGCTCTCTCGGCTTGGATCTTGTATTCTCCCAGCCCGCCCAAGGAAGCATCTTACAGTCAGCAGGCCGACAAGAAGATGTATGGAGCGGCGTGTTTGCGTAATGAACATAGAGCTCTCCAATGTATTTTAACCTCAGCATTATAGCACAGCATGAAACGTCTAGCCGCCACTGACAGGCGGAATAATGGCTACCGTATCTTTATCCTTAATTTCGGTGCTAGCCATATCATCTTGGTCGCAATACTTCTCGTTCAGGGCTACCATGGCCGACTTTAGAACTGGCTCCATCCGTGGGTATGCAGCCCTGATACGCTCCACAGCCGCGGCCAGAGTGGCTGGCTGTTTGTCGGCAACTTCAAGTATCTCAGACTGCTTGCCCTGTGCTGCATCGCGCGCCGAGGCAAAGTACAAGGCTCTGAATTCTACCATAGGAAGAGGATATTGAGTGAAAGTTGAAAAGAGCGGAAGAGAGCTTGTGCGTGTGACGCGGTAGCATTGGTTGAGCAGGCGTGATCTCACTCGCCTGACCCTCTTGCCTTTTCTGTCTCCTCAATTCAATTCAAACATCTCTTGTTTTCTTCGATTGCCAGTGTTTTTTGAGCGCGTTTTGTTTGCCGTGGTATTTTTTACTTTCCATTCTGCAATGGCGGCGCCAACTACGAAAGAACTGACAAAGAGAAGGGTGGACACGGCTTTGTCGGCGCTTAGTCCAAAAAGATCGCGGCCAGGCCCGGCTACAGCCCCTCGACGTACGGGTGCAGCAAATACAGATGGCAACATGGACAAATTCCGACCGTGGAGTCGCGAAGATCTGCTTGCCCGAATTGCCACATACAAAATACACACATGGCTTGTACAGTCGCCACGCTTGAGTCCAGTGAAGTGCGCCCGAAACGGGTGGGTCAATGTAGACTGCGGTACACTGAAGTGCCCTCAGTGTGCAGCGAAGCTTATTGCCGAGCTGCCTGACGACCTGACAGGCAGTGAGGAGATTCGGTGGATTGAGCGCTTGAACCAGATGCTACAGAGCTCACACAACGCCAACTGCGCATGGAAGGGCCACGAGTGCTCCGAAAGCATATACAGTATCCCGCTGGCTACATCACAGGAGACGGTCGATGAGATTTGTCAGCATGCTGCTGACCTATTGGGCTTTGCCGGTCAGCTTCCAACTACCGAGCATCCGCTCAGCTCATTCCAGAGCGGGCTGTTGCGCGATCTCCGGCGCAAAGTAATTGCCCTTCATGGTGAAAAGGCCGACGATGAGACATTGCCTGGAGATAGCGATGTCGCTTCAGCTCTAGTATTGGCATTGTTTGGCTGGCGTGCAGACCGTGCTATGCCACGGCCGGCTATCAAGTGCGAGTTGTGCTTCCGCTCGGCTGGGCTGTGGCTGTTTCAGAGCGCAAGCGTGTCTCGAGCAGAACCCGCGACTAGTCCTACTGATGATCAAAGCGACGCACCGCCCTTTAATGCTGTCGATGAACATCGGTCTTTTTGCTACTGGGCTCACGGCTCGACCGCTACACCCGAGCAACCTAGCGGTACTGGAGCTAGCTCAGCTGCGACCTCTGCCAGCGCAGTGCCTGGATGGCAAAAGGTGATTGCATCCATCTTGCGAGCTAAAACCATGAGCGGCGAAAATAATAGCAGCTCCAGCGAAACCAGCAGCGGTGCCGACGGGTCCAGCAGCGGGACCGATGAGGATAGCAGCGGGCCTGAAGAGGTCAGGGGCGAACTCGGCATTGGACAAGAGGACGCCATTTTTAAGCGACTCAAGCCATTCAACATATCGGCGATTTCGGCGGCAGCAGAGGCGTTTGGTATTCCATTTAGCATGTCGTTGCTAGCTCGCGCGACCAAAAAGCTTGCGCAAATGACGGGCGCTGCCGACTCTTCGCCACACTCATCTGTGCTGCTGACAGCGCCCGTTGATGAGCACTCTGGATTTGACTTTTTGGACGACTCGTTGCTTGTCGGAGCACACTCTGAGTGGGAGTCTGACGGGCCACCCGAAGCCGAGATTGGTGGCGATGCAAGCCACGCAACAGATAACGGCAATGGGGACGACGACGATGGGATTGTGTCAACTATCGATACGAGTGGTTTAGCATCGCTTTTGGGTGGTAGCTCGCTGGCCAGTGCGCTAGAGGACCCGGCTCAAGCGCAGGCTATCTTGGAATACGTAAAGAACTTGCTCAGAGCCAAGAACCAAGCCCATTCGGCATCTGAGAACCAGTAAAACCACATCTGTCTGACTGTGCCCATTATCAAGCCGTATTCTCGCCAGCTAATCTATTTTTGTTATCTGTGCTGCGCAGATTGGGGATATATAGCCAATTAAAACTCATATCTGACAGCTCATCGTCCATATCTCCTTTTTTAATTGACCATGAAACCACGAGGCAGCAGCAAGGCTCACCAAAGGAAAGCAAATCATGGCAGCATTGCCCAACCTTCTGGCAATAGATCGGGTAGGCGAGTAGCCGTGCTCGTGCTGGGCGATATTGGGCGGTCGCCGCGTATGCAGTACCACGCTCTATCGCTGGCCAAGGCAGGCCATTCAGTTGATCTTATAGGGTACCCGGGCTCGACTCCGATGGAGAGTGTCCTGGCATCTCCCAATATGACTATCCATTACCTCCAAACGCCGCCTCAGCCGCCATCCTCGTCTCCACGCGCCCTGTTCTACTTGTTTGCTCCCCTAAAGGTCGTGTGCCAGCTGGTGGTTCTCTTTTGGACGCTTCTGGTTCTGATTGTGCGCCCCGATTTCATTCTAATACAGGTATGTAGTGCACCGTGTCCTGTCGTTCATTTGCTATTTAGCAACTGTTGGTAATGTTGTCATAATTTCTGGCTTGTGCTTGTGCTTGAGTAGAACCCTCCAGCTATCCCTACTCTTTTTGTGGCCCGTGTATGTGCGATAATCACCAGAGCTAGGCTTGTCATAGACTGGCATAACTACGGATACACGATACTCGGGCTGAGGCTGGGACCCGATCATCCCGTAGTGGCCTTGGCGCGCAGGCAAGTAAATATTAATATGCTAGATTAGTGGAGGCCTTGTGTGAATGCCTTTACTGACCTATGGAAATCAGATCTGCTACAATGTGCAATAGGTTTGAGCAATTCTTTGGCGGGTCGGCATATGCACACTTGTGTGTCACTGATGCAATGGCATCGGACTTGCGAAACAACTGGGGTGTTAGGTACATTTGAACATTTTTAATTTATGCGCCTGTGTTGGCATTGTTGTCTGGCGTGCAGTTTCTACGCCCCGGACTACAAAGCAGCCGGTGATTCAGAACTCGGGGGCCGATTGTGGCAGGTTTGCTCTTGCATGTGGAACAGAGGGGTTTTGTGCTCGTACCGCTGCTAACTTCACATGCTTGCCTCTTATTTCACGACAACGCGTGCGATGTAGTGGCGAGCTAATTGTGCTTCACGACAAGGCGCCGCGGCACTTCCGCCGTCTGAATGCGGCGGAGATCCACAGGGTGAGCTTCATATGCGCTGTTCTGCCTGCTCTTCTTTCTGGCCACAGTGTAAATAAATGCTCTGGTGTGCTCTGGTGATTTGCAGCATCTGTGTTTGTGCATATACGTCACTTATGCACATTCGTGTTTTTGCTCTTGCATCCTGTTGTTGCCTTAGCTCTGGACGCGGCTATTGGCTGATTCGCAGTTTTCTCAGCTGCAGTCGTATGCAACCGACGGAAAGGGTGTAGCCGACTCTTTGCTGACAAGCCAGCAAAAGGACGGAACAGTGGCGATGCGCAAGGACAGGCCAATGCTTGTTGTCAGCAGCACTAGCTGGACAGCCGACGAGGACTTTTCAATTCTCCTGGAGGCGCTGGCACTATACGACAAGGCGGCCATTGTGCAAAAGGCCCAGGGCGAGCGCTTGCCGGGCTTGGTTGTTCTCATAACCGGCAAGGGTCCCCTTCGCGGCTTCTACGAGAGCGAAATAGCCAGACTGCAGCTCAGCACTGTGAGAATTGTCACGGCGTGGCTGTCAGCCGAGGATTACCCACTGCTGCTGGGCTCGGCGGACCTGGGCGTTTCGCTGCACACGTCGTCATCAGGGCTGGATCTGCCAATGAAGGTTGTCGACATGCTGGGATGCGGTGCGCCTGTATGTGCCTACGGATTTTCATGGTAGGTCCGAGTAATCTCCGAGATCTCGATGCAAGCAAGCTTGGTTCGAATTGTAGCGGCGAATTGATCTGATCACTGCTTTAATTGTAGCATCCACGAGCTTGTTACTGGCGACAACGGGCTGGTATTCGGCTCCGCCCCGGAACTGGCGCTCCAGATCCAAGACCTGGCTGCTGAGCTGAGCGTCCCGAATGGGAGATACAACCGGTTGCTGCAGGGAGCTGCGCAATTCCGTAAGATCGATTGGGACACGCACTACACGCGGGCGTTGGAGCTATTTCAGTGATATGTACGGTGCTCGTTTGTACTATGAGCTAGAGCTTCCTTCTGCGTGGTCATCATCCCCAACTGGCTGATGCTCTCGTCCCCAATCGCATTGGCGTTGAGGCTGGGGGACAGGCGGGTTGTGCATGAACATACAAAATACGGAGCTAAACACCGCCAAATTGCTCTAGCTGACGCATAGGTTTGGCTTCTATGTCATGCGCGTAGCATGCTAGCCACCATTCTAGTCTCGTCCGCCCCCCCTCCGATTCTTCTCTCTTTTCCAAAACTTTCGCCTAAAGTTTTTTAAAAGTGATCTTCCCTTCTTTTTTCCTGACTTGTTGCTATCTGGAGTTCTGTGTATCTGCTTATCAATCCTCCATCCGTGTCGCGTGCGTGTCTTCGTGCCAGACTCGGAAAACCATACACATACTAGTGCGCTAATGAGCAAAGGAGAGCGCTCTGCCCAGAGCAAAAGCAAAGGCGGCTCGGGGTTGTCCAACTTCTTTCGCAATGTCATGCCCAGCGCATTCACCTACGACAACAGCGGCGCTGCTCCGGCGAGTAGAGGCATAGCCAGAACGGGCACAACCGACACAGCCGCTGGGTACTCGCATTTGAATTTGCCAGCTACCGAGCAGCAGCAGCAGTCGCCGCCACCGCCACGACCACAGTCCTTCAAAGCACATTCGCGCGCTGCAGCATCGGAAGACGACTCGGCAGCGCCATTTGATGAGGCGTCGGCTGACCTAGAGCCAGTTGACGCATTGACACTTTTCAAAGAGCATGCGCTTGCTGCCGATATAGACCTGGCACTTGATGCTCGGCTGATTGCTTTGCAGGACCTGGTGGCTGGAGTTGAAGGAAGGCGTGCCATCAATATCACAGGGCTTTGGCGTGCTCTGAGCGATACAATCGACTACGCCTTTGCCGATGCAGGCGATGGCGAGCAGGGCGTGGCGGTGGACTGTGGTCAGCGCAAGGCTCTACGAGAGGCAACTCTTTGTGCCATTGGTGTGCTGGCCAGCCAAAAGCCTGACGAAGCCTGCTTTGGCGAGGGGGACTCGGTTCGGACGCGCGAAAAGATGCTGGGTGTTCTCGCCTTGGCTGAAGGGCTGCGGGAGGTATCGATAGCACTGCAGTGTGTCGTATGGCTCTCGAACGATGCGCTAGGCCTTCCAGGTGATCCCAATGACTGGTTCGAGCGTACAGCGGCCTGGATTACGCTAATTGCGCGTCATTTCTACTCGGATGACCCCGCTGGAGCATTGCCACAGGTCACGTCCGAGAGCTCACGTACCTCCTTGACGGCCGCCATTGAATTTCTGTCGCTCATCATCAGCGTCGAGTACCCGCTTCTCAAGCCCGATCGTGTCTCCGACATTGCCCTTGACCTATTCATCCAGATCACAAGGACTCGTCCCGTCAACGTCAATGGCAACGAGGAGGTTGCATGGGTGTGGAACGAGGCTGACCACATCTACGGCGTGCTGCTTTTGCTAAAGACCATCATCAAGTACGGCGCGCTGACACAGCGAGAGCTGAGCATTGGCGTTTTGCTTCTGTGCACTGCAGTTAACATTACAATATGTAAGGACCTCTGCTGTCAGATCGCCTTCACGCTGTTTACATCTTGCTACATGCGTGACACCCTGCTCTCCATGAACCACATCTTGAGCAAGGGCAACACGGCGCTTAACTCGCGGCATATCCAAGGTGTGTCCTCGATGACGCCATACGAGGCCGCAGTCAACGGCATCGTCTACTACATAACGCAGGTCATGGATACTGGGCCTACTGGATTTCAGTTTAGCCTGCGCACGGGCAACTGTCTGCCTGTCCTTGACAAGGCTGCTCAGTGCATGCACCCCGGAGTTCTTCGGCTGATCTTTCCCTACTTGTGCAAAGTGGTCAATGACGACCGCGCCGAGTCGATGCTCCCTGAGGACTGGAATGCAGTGCTATCCATTCTCATAACGACCGTCGAATGCCGGCTAGCTGGCATTTGTGAGGACGATATTAGCGAAGTGGCGCCAACGCTCGCATATCTTTATGATAGCGCACTGCAGTCTGTGGTTGGCTTTTTCAGCAGAGGTAGCTCTCCAGCGCCTGCCGAGCTTGTCAAGCTCTTGTTCAAGTTGCGCGATTTTTTGTCCGACAAAGTCGCCCAAAGCATGCTGCGCTTTATCGAGGCCAGTGGCAGCCTGCGCCCTGGCGGCATGAATTGGACTATGCAGCTAGAGGAGCTCATGCACTTGTACTACTTTGATCGCTCGCGCTCGATCGAGTTGCGACGTCACATGGCGCGATTGTGCGCAGCGATCTTTAGCGAGGCAGCCGAAAAGTCCATGGCAGATTTTGGCAACATACCGATAGTCGTATCGGCTCTGGAGCAGCTCCATCTCGAAAACGACGATATGGTGGTCAGCAGCGTGTTGGGAATCCTATCTACGTTGCTTAAGCGAGCGAATGACTCGGCGGTGTTTCACGATATGCTTGAGCACGCTGCAAAGGCAGCGGTCGAGCCGGAGTATATCCGTGAAATTAGGATAACGAAGCTATCCAAGCAGCACATTAGCGGCACAGGCAATACCTCTCCGACCCACAGCAGCACATTTAGGCATGACATCCTTGCTTCGACGCCGGCTGTACTCTCTGAAGAGAATTTGCAACATAAGGACGAGCGCGATTTTGCTAGCCACTACCGCGTTACTCGCACAGTTCGCTGCTTGCTTGAGGTGCTTGAGTGGCGCATCACCACCACAGATTCTTCTAGCGACGAGAGATACGCACAGCATGGTGTGGACTCTGTCGAGCTCACTAACCTCTTACTTACCTTTCTCGAGTCATGGAATACGTTTCCCTCAGTTCAGCGCGACATTCTGTCACTATTTCTGCGGCTGCATGCCGATTCGGATATGAAGGTTTATGTCATGGATCCGGGTCAGGACACTGTCATGGACCAGCGAGTTAGCCTGCATGAGAGTGCACGGCTGAGACTAGCTCCATGCAAGGGCGATGATGCTCGCGGCACCGATGCAGTCAGCGAGAAGAGTCAGTCAAACACTTTAGCAAACGAGGCGTTTTTCCCGATCAAGCGCTATGTCAGCGTCTTGAGAGCCTTGCTTGTAACCAATGCCGACATTGAGACGTACCACATACTCTGCCGCGGGCTTTCGATTCAGCTGGGGAACCCGTATCTTTTTGCCTCTTGTGGCTTGGAGACTCGGGCACTGATCCTCTTTTTAGTTGACCGTCTCAAGGAGGACTCGCTGAAGTACGTACAGACACCTGGGACAAGGTCGTCAGCTGCAGATAAGGATACATTATCGGCGTGTACGTACGGCTTGCTTATGTGCACGATGCACTACAAGTCTCTGATGACTCGCCACCACCAGGACCAGCTCATAGATGCGTTTAATGACGGGCTGACTGTGACTTTGGGTGCCCAGGCCACGCCGAAAATCTGCCTTCATGCTCTTACTGTCGGAATGGTAGAGCTGCCCTCGGCCACTGGGCGCAGGCTCCCTCACCTCTTGCAACAGCTGGCCAAGATATACTCAAAGGACGAGCTCAGTCTTCACTTGGTGGAATTTGTATCGGCTTTGTCGCGAGAAACGAGCATTCATGTATTCATTCGCCCCCAGGACTATCGTATGATTTTTGCCGTAGCAGCCAACTACATCCGCTTCCACAACGAACAGCGGCGACGCAAAGCGGCTGTAGCTCCCAGCGCCGCTTCGGATGCAACGCGACCTGCTACAGGTGATCTGCCAACGAAGGAGTTGGTAAAGGAGCTTGCGCGCAACCACTATGGGTTGATTCTGGCCTACCAGGTAATTGACTTTTACTACCTGTCGCTTTCGCCCAAGGTCAGAGCCGATATTGTCAACTCGATCATTGCTGGTCTTTTAATGTCGAACTATGACCGCGGCTGCTTGGACGAGCTGAATGAAGTGTGTCTGGACATGATTGTGTTGAACCTCAACCAGCCGATCAAGAAGGATAATGACGATGACCAAGCAGACAGGCATGTCCCCTTGGACCTTGGGCCGGTCGTCGAGCGTAGTTGGCTTCACCACAACGGCATTGTAACTATTAGGGCACAGACTGGCGGCCAAATGGCTCAGATTACCGTGCGCAACCCTAGCTGGACTACATCGCGAGAAATCAATCTTCCTATCGAACTTGCCCAAAAGCACGCCGAGCGAGCAGAGTCATTCACGCTTTCACCGCCAGCCAGCCCAGTTACTGAGTCCCCTACTTCGACGTTGGGTCCATCTTCGCGCAATCTCACTCGCGGGCGCAGCATGGGCCACGGCCGTCGAGCTCTCGTGAGCACTACTCAGGGATCTGCTGGAGCGTACTCCGAGCCCGACATGCTCCCGCTGGATTCGATCGCCAAACTGCTAAGGGCAGAATTGGCGCCACAACACGGCTTGGCAAGCGGGAAGCAATTGCCACTAAAGTTTGGTCAAGCTCCCTGCCTGGCGCAAGAGGTCGTCACGGCCTACCAAGGCTTGCAACACATCGATCCGCCTACGCTGCTGCCCGCTAGATCCGAGGTCATTGCGCGAGCTATCCGCAACTTTGACACTACATCGCCGACTGATGCGTACAAGATATGTGTCATATACGTGGGGCCCGGGCAGACAACCGAACGTGAGATTCTTTTGAACCAGCAAGGGTCACCGGCCTACTGGGACTTTCTACGCGGGTTGGGCAAAATCGAGCGACTAGACGGCATGAAGGGCTTCTCGGCTGGCCTTGACACTAGCGGCCAGGACAGCGATGGGCGCTACACTATCAGGTGGAAGAATCTTATTTCGCAGCTGACCTTCCACGTAGGCACGCTTATACCTGCGCAAGAGGGCAAGCAAGAGCAGTTTATCCGCAAGAAGGCGTACATGGCGAACGACTACGTGCAGGTTGTGTTCAATGAGTCAGGTAGAGACTATGAGTTTGACACGATCCCTAGCCAGTGCAACTACGTGCAAATCATTGTCACGCCTGTAGATGGGCGGATCTCGAGCACCGAAGAGCACGCACAGGGCGTTCCCTACGAGTACGCAAGCGACGATGTGGGCTTTGTGCAGCTGTACAGGGTCAAAACTCAAGTCAACCCCGATGTCCCCTTTGCGGGCCCAGCAATGGAGCCAAAGATATTGACGCTCAAGGCGCTGCCCGCTTTTGTGCGTAGCATCGGCATACACGCGACCATTCTCTCCCAAGTGTACACTTGCTACAACATAGCCGACCCGACTGTCGGCCAGTTTGTCTCTCCTTGGCGCTCGCGCTTGTGGTCTATCAAGCGCATCCGCATGTCAGCCCAAAGGGAGACCTCAGCGAGATCCCCAACAGCCGCTGCTCCATATGATGCGAGCGTGTTTGGGGATATTCCCGAAGACCCTACGCAGCTTACGACTGCCAGCCAGGCGCTGGGGTTCCTGCTCAGAGACCTCGATTTGTTCTACAGCCAGCGATAGCCTTTTACTTGATTATTTAGCCAAGCACCTTGAAGAGAAGCCCTACAATATGATTACAGCGCACTAGCTGGCCTAGGTGAGTGGGAGTGCATCCAGCTGCTCATCGGGTGGATCGGCCTCATTTGGCGACGGAAGGCGAAGCGATAGCCGCTTTGCCTTGTAGAACGGCACTTTGCTGCTGACTTGGTTTGGGGAATCTGGGCTCCACAGCTGGTATTTGTGGCGCAACAACTGCGGATACCGAACTCCAGGTGGCAGCAGGGGAATGTCGGATGCAAGGAAACCAATGCTGCTGCGCTGGATAAAGCTGGCATTGGAGAGCACGCTGCGCATTTTGCCGTCCTCCTCAACGTCCTTTGCTACTGGCTCGCTGTCGCAATCGGATATTTCTTGTCGCCGCCGCCACAATGCCTCCTCAATGGATTCACTGGTGACAAGAATCTCGACGAAAACCGGGCGCTGTTGTCCCAGACGATGAGCGCGCTTGATCGCTTGGCGCTCGCGTGCTGCTTGCCAAATGGGGCTAATGAACCACACCCGCGAGGCTGCCGAGAGATCAATGCCGTAGGCAGCCAGCACGACGTCCATGACGATGACGTTGTACATCGTGCTTGTGGCAAACGTTGTTATATTGTGGCGACGTTGGCTCTGGCTCATGACTTGGTTGGCGTAGACCAAGTGGGGCACTCGTGCGAGCCTGAGCGCATCGCCAATGACGATGACCTCGCTTTGGCAGCTGGCAAACACAATGCACTTTTCATGCTGGTGGTGGTAGAGCAGCCGCTCGATGAGGTATGCAACCTTACTGCTGGTGCACCCGACGATTTTGGCGGATCGAAGCTGCTCAAACTCGCTCGGAGAGACATTGGCTGACGACGGCGGCAAATCGTCATCGGCTGTGGCTAGCATACGCTTGACACTGACTAGCCCATCACGAAGCTGTGGAAGCGTTGCTAATTTGGCCATGCTATTTGTGTTTGTGGCAATGTCGGCTTTGGGCGGCGAGCAGAACAGGCTGGCGGCTAGCCTTGGCGGCAGTCCCCTGACCCAGTATCCGACTGAATCGGCTTGCACGATGTACGCCCATTCTGGGTCATTGGCTGCACGCTGCAGCTCTGCAATGCACTTGCGCAAGAGGCTGGCGTCGTCGTCAGAGTATGGCTTGTCGCCTTGCTCCCAGAGCTCAAGTGCTTGGAGGCCATTGGCTATTCCATCTTGGATGTGGTTCAGGCTGATGGAGAACCAGAAGCAGGCCTGGAAAAGGTTGTCCACGATCTGCCTTAGGTGCCTTTTGTTGTCGGGGTGAAAAAAGTAGTCTCGGCCGACGCGCTCAGTCAGAATCGCATTGATGTGGAAAAAGGCGATAGCCGTGTTGTATGTGAGGGCTTGGTGGCGAGTCGGCGGGAGCACCACGGCCTTCTCATGTAGTGGCGGGAGCTGCACATCGCTGCCAATGGCCTCTGGACGGTTGCGAACCATGATACTCTGCATCAGCGCTCGAAGGCGGGCTAAGGCGGCGGGATCTCCGCGCTTGTATGGCTGCACCATGATACTGGTCCATGCCGAAGTAGACCGAGCAAACGGCTCTATGCGCAGGAATTTTGATACCAATACGCCCATTTGCAAGAAATCAGATGAGCTTTCTCGAACATTCATCCGATATGTGCGTGCTGTTGCTGAGCCGGTGCCATTGGATATCGTGGGCTTTTCAGGAGACTCGGCTGAAGATGAATTGCAGTTGGTCTCATCTGTGGTTGTTGGCGACAAGCTCTGAGCGTCGGCGGACATGGCCGATGTGGCGTGGACTAGGTTGTGTGTCGGAGTACCAGTGCATACCCAGCGACGCTCAGCTATTAGGTAAGCGGCAATGAGCGATCGAGCTGTATTGCGACAAGACATTATGTGGCCCTCGTCGACTATTAGTCGTTTCCAATGGACTCGCAAAAGCGGCGACCTGTATGCAGCAGCGTCTCTGCGCCGGTTGCACACACATTGCTCGAATCCCTTGGTGTAGCATCGACAAGAGTACCCAAGCTCGCCGATCTTCGAATCGATGGGAATGTACTCTTTCGACAGTCGGCTTACAGACACGAGAACGAGGTCATATTTGATGAGCTCTTGTGGCTCAGGTATCGTGTTTGTGCTGTTGTCGATCTTGAGCATCTCCAATCCGCCCGAATCCTGGACATGCTTGTACTTTTCCCTAACCCACTGGTCGACTAGATTATCGGGAACAACAACAATGGTAGAGCTGCTCATGAATACTTTGAACGAGATGTCGAGGGCAAAATCCGCAGATGTGCCTCGCCTAAGTCGCGATTCTGGCAGGGGGTTCACCCAGTAGTAGAGCGGGTAGGGCTCTAATTGCTGCCATATCTCTATTGGCAATACGCCATCGTCATGCATGACCCTCAGGGATTCGGCGCAGCTCAGCAATGCGGTTCTAGCTGCCAGGAACTTTAGGCTCGGCGCTGATCGAAGCGTTTGCTCTGTAGGAGAGCGACTGCTGGTAAGGGTGTCGCACAGGTCGGTGAGCAACGTCGATGCCACAGTGCCTACGCATGGCAGTAGCTCGCCCTCATTGGGAGGCTGAACCATTTGCCGCTTGGTGAGGACAATGAGAGCCAGGCACTCGCATGTTTTCCCCGTACCCATGTCCTCGCAAATAATACCGCCGCGAGTGTCGCTATACCAAGAGACATTTAGCGCAGCAACGGGTGCTTCAGGTAATGACTGGTGCTGGTAGACCCAAGTATTCGTCGCTTCGTTGAACCCGCGAGCAAACTGAAAGTATGGCAAGAGCGGATGTTTAAATCGCTTGTTGCTCAATTGGGGATGTTCGGCGTCGCTGCTCCTATGTAGAGGACTGTAGGTGGGGTCCAAAAAGAGATCGGGCAGCAGCTCCCGTTTTAGCATCTTGAATAACGAGTTCTACAAGGTGTGTTGGGGATTTAAATTGAGTACAGGCAGTTACTCGATAGCAAGGAGTTAGCCGAAACTTGGATGGATTTCTTTACTTACTCGCTGGTATTGGAATAGCTTGAATCGCATTCCATCATAAACGTCGGTGCTCAAGCACGCCTGGAATATGTCGCTGTACTCGCTTTCCATACACACATCCATATAGGGCGTAGGGTCTGGCGATTCCAGGAACTGGAAAATGTCCAGCAGAGCTGGGAGTTCCTACATGAACGGGTAGCGGAATGTGTTGGTTAGAGAAATGTGTTTAGCGGCTTGAGAGATATACGAGCCAAGCCAGATTCCATACAAGAAGCAGTGGCGTGCGAGCAAGGATCGGCCATGGCCAGATATGCTTCTGGAATATCATGAATCGTACTTTTGTGCCATTGATCTGGATTCGCTTTGGGTTTGACGCAGATCGCCGATTCTCGTCGCTCTTGCGTTTAAGCCCGAGAGCGGAGCCGCACGGGCTGGCGGGTGGTATTCGCATTGTGGCAAAAATAGAAATATTAAAAACCCAACAGCCACAGATCAAAGCCAGTCCGCCCAAAGGAGAATATATTCTTTTCTAATAAGCGGGGTTTTGGGTTAGCACAGCCAATGAGCCTAGAGTGGGATTTTCACAAATGGACGTTGCATCTGGCTCGGGCACAAGCGCTAGCGCAATATATCAGGCAAGCTCGTGTTGATGGATATCAGTTGAAAAAAGAGACGAGTGCACTTTTAAAAAGAACGAGGTGGTTAAAAGAAATTGTATGGTACAGGTAAGCGATGGCGATACCAGTGGTCAGAGGGGCGTGTGAGCTGGTTCGCGATCAAGATAGCAGAGCATATGGCCCAGAGACTCAACTGCCCGGCCTGCGCTTGGCGTTCCAGAGGCGCTGGCGGATTTCAGACCACTCGTTGCTCTCCCACTGCGTATCGGGTGCCGACGGTAATGGCGGCGGGCGAGTAGCAGCCGACTGACTACCAGACGGGGACGCATACGAAGACGGTGGCGACAGGTCGGAGCGGAAATGAGGCGAGCCGCCGGGTTGGCAGAGCAGACTTGGGTGCAGCACAACGTCAAAAATGTTGCAGGACATGGTAGCCGGAGATGCAGGTAGAAGAGGATGAGTGGGTGTGGCGAGTGAAGAGGGGAGAAAAAATTAGGCGGGCACCGGGAGGGGTTAAAAGAATATTTTGTGTGGCGAAGGTGGAATGCAGAGGAGAGATTAGGGCGAGGGAAGTGTCCCCCGTGCTAGCTGCGGTGCAGGGGCCGGGCGTGCGTGACATGAGCGCCTTACACAATCGAACGTTTGCCTTCTGCCAGAGCCGGGGCGCGTGTGCAGACAAAGAATGCCGTTGCTCGATACGAGCCTACTAAGCGAAGGGGGAAACTTGAGCGAAAGGTGGCCCTCTCTAGCTTTTGGCGCTCGTTGGCAAAAGATTGGGTATGAGAGTGATGATCTACATGCAGCCTCGCTTCCGCCCTCCCAGGGGGGAACACAAGGTGCTAGTCTCCTTTTACTGGGAGGTTTCGGCTGAGGCTTGTGTCACTTGCCTTTTATAGCCATAAAAGGCAAGTGGCGACTTTGAGCATGAAGAAACTGGTCTGTGGATTGGCGTGGTTTTTTTTTCGGTGTTGAAGATTGCTTTTGCTTTTCGAGGCAATCGCAGACGAGCGAGGGAGGGAAACTTCCTGACAGTGTCGCAAGCATCGATGTCTATCCGCCTCAATTGTAGAGCAGACGTTGCACGGTCAGAACGTAGGCTACCTGCGTTCTTTGTCCGCCACGTGCACACATTTCTCCCCTTTGTCTGCCCCTTGCTGGCCAAGGAAGAAGGGGGACAGCATTTGTTTCAGCGCCGCGCTTGAAACGGTGTGTCGACGTATTCTAGCGTGCGCTCCCTTTCCACCATGCCATCATAATACGAGGCCAGCTGGATCAGCCACCATTGTGGCCATTTAGACTTGATATGGTGATTAAAGAAAATTAGCTTAATGAAGTGCTATTAGTGGTAGTCAAGGCTGCCTCCCCTTTCAGCCAACATGCTAAATTGGCAATATCAGCCTCTTAACAGGACTTGGCCTTCAATCGATAAGCTAGGCTTGATGGTGCCTTTTTCATGCCTGCAGCTGGACTGGATGACGAGCGGGCATGCCTTGATTTGCGAGTGATACAGATTTGCGAAAAAGAATCAAGCCGCCAGGGGCTAGGCCTATCGGGATATCCTGATTTTTTTTGCACCAGGTTGGTGGTGCACAGCTTCTCTCTACTACCATTTTTCCCCTGGGGTTTTTTAAAGCTTGAATTTTGGCCTCTTGAAGAAATCTTTTTTGTTCTATCTGTATCGTCTATTTTGTTTGATAAGCGCAGTTCAGTAGCTACGAATTAGCCATGCCGCGCGATTGCACATGCTCGTTGCATGTGAGTCGCATTGGGAAGGGGGTCAAGTAAATATCGCCATCGCAATAGTGGCAGATGGTCTATCTGGTATACGCTGCTGCGTTGCTTTTGGCGGGAGTGGAATTTGCGAGCTAAATTTTGACATTTTCAAATTTGTAGGGTCAGCGACCTCAAGGCAGTGTTTGAGGAGTTTGGGAAGATCAAGGATGTGTACATTCCGCTCGACTTTTATACGAAAGAGTCGCGCGGATTTGGCTATGTAGAGTAAGTGGCAACCGACAGCCTGCTTTTTGTCGGGGTGAATGGCTTGGAGAACAACACTACTTGGAAAGCTACTGCTGCTAATCGTCCCTAACTGTAACTTTATAGGTTTTATGAGCGTGAGGATGCCGAGGCAGCATATGATCGGCGCAGGGATATATTGGTGCTTAGGAAGCCCGTGACGGTCGAGTTTGCACGTGGCCAGCGCAAATGTAAGCAGAACATATTAACTCGCGATTTTGCGTACGTTGCCTATCTGGTACTTGTGTTTCCAGTGATGCTAACAATGGCACATGCCTTTTCTTTTTTCTTTCATAAATCTACTGTAGCGTCGCGCGAGATGCGTGTTAATGACGGGTATGTATTTGCAGGAGGGGCAGCCGAGACAATGTTGCGCTCGGGCCTAGTGTTAACCTCCCACCACTATCCACATAGTAACGTGCTGATTGCATGTTAACTTCTGTGACACATAATGTATTGACCAAGCTGAGAGCTGAGCAAGATCTCAAGGCTTTGCAAGTCAAGATCGCAAGAGACAAGACTGCAAGCAAGCGAGGTGGATCTAATGTTTCAAGTGCCTGCCAAGCTAAACCCACATGCCATGCTCTATGTTTTCTATATTCCGCTACGCTCAAGCACCTGAAAATCTAGTGACAGTCGTCGTAGGCGCCGCTCGCCAAGCCCCGTGCGCCGCAGTAGCAGAAGCCGTCGCCGCAGGTAAGTAAAATTGCGACTTTTAGTTATGTAGCTTGCTCATTTCATTAGCTTACATAAACACCAGCGCGGCAAATGTTGAACAATAAGCAGGCACTAACTGTGTGAAATCATGATCTGTTGAATAAAGCTGTAAATAGCTACTCTCGGAGCTACAGCCGAAGCCGGAGCCGGAGCCGCTCGCCAGTAAGCCGGCGCCAGCGGTCTGGGCGCAAGTACTCGTGGTCTCCAAGCAGGTCGCGGTCTAGGGACCGTGATCGCGGCGGCCACTCAAAGAGGCGTCGAGACTCGCGTAGCGTGAGCAGCGCCAGTAGCCGCAGCAGTCGTAGCTACAGCCGTAGCCGTAGCCGTAGCCGCAGTTACTCGCGCAATCGCCGTCGCAGCCCTAGCTACAGTCAAAGCCGGACCAGGAGCTACAGCCGTAGTCGCAGCCGCAGTGTCAGCCGCTCTCCTGTGCGCAGAAGCAAGGGCAAGAGCAAGGGCAAGTCCTCGAGCGGAAGGAACAGGCGCAGCAGGCGCAGGCGCAGCTATAGTCGTAGCTATAGCCGTAGTCGCAGCCAGAGTCGTAGCCCTAGTCGTAGCCCTAGTTGCAGCCCTAGCCCCCGTCCCAGTCGGAACAGGCAGCGCAACAGGTCGCCCGCCCGGTCTCGCTCGGGAACACGTACCCCCAGCCCAAGACGGAGAACCTTTGACGAGGGCGGCGTTGAAGATGGTGAAGAGGTTGCCTCTTCTGGCTTTGAGCAAGGCGCTGACGGCATGGACGTGTCGCCTGGCAACAACTAGAAGGCTCTTTTCGTTCTCCAGCTTCTGCTAGAATGGCTCCTTGCCATCATGGAGCGCACTGGTGGGCTTGCTGCTCCGGCTGGGAGGGAGCAGGTTCCAGATATCTTTTTCTTATATTTATGACTATCGGTTTTTATAGCCTTCCTATGACTAAATGGACTCTATTCAAGAGTATAGCACCCTAGCACCTAGCTGACTGTGGTAGTCCATATCAGCCGAGACTGCGGTGAGCTGAGATCTAGCTCTTCCGGCGACCTGGGCTTTTGCAAATGTCCTTGCACTCTTGCTCGCTGGTTCTCACATCTGTGCTGTCAGTTGAGATTGTTGCGCATTTACGCTCTTGCCTTCCCCTGCTTGCTTCTACCCGCTACCGCCCCGGGCGGCAGGATGCCAAGAGCTGTTGTTGTTCTGCTAGTGCTGGTGCTATCCAGCAGCGTGTCTTGCACTCGAATGCTTGAATCGAGTGCAAAGACTGCCGTAAAAAATCCAAAGCGCAATCGACTTTGCTCTGGCAATTTTTGTGGAAAATCCAACTGAGACTCCATTAGGCAGTGATTGGCTGTGGAGAGGCGAATTTCGTGCCCTCCAACGCAGCCTTTCCAGGTGTGCTGGGGCTGCTCGCGTTTTCTCTGCCCTCTTTTTTCGCTGGCTCTTTTGCCACGCGTTCCTCTGCTGGCACGCCGCCGCTGCGGCAAGAGCCGCTCCAGAGCCGCTCCACACCCACTCAATGGCGGGTGCCGGCCTGGGACCCGAAAAGCGCAGAAGGCACCGAATTTTTTTGCCAGTGGAAAAGCTGGGCCTGCCCCGCGCCCTGGATTTTTTTTTGGTCATAGCGAACGATGCGTGCTGCTTTGTCCCCCCGGCCTCAAGGGCGTAACGAATTTTTTTTTTTGCGCCATCCCCCTCATTCCATTCCCTGGGAGGTATTTAACAGCGTGCTGCGCCCTGGTCGCGTCGACGAGCGACTCTTTTCTTTTCTTTTCTTCTCCAACTTTTATTCCACACCTTTTTTTTGCTCTCTGCTTTTTTTGCTTCCACAACTATCACGTTTTTTTTCTGCTGCCTTGCTTGCTCACCCTTCTGCAAGAATCTTCTCAACTGTAAGTATCCTTTTTCTCGCCACCATCATCCTTTCCAGCGTCTTGCGTCTGCTCGCTCGTCCTTCTTCGCTGTCCTCTCTATGCTTGCATGAACAGCTGTGGCCTCAGCTGGCTGGCTGGATTTACGGTTACCCCTTGGACGTGGTGGCCCCCCCTCTTGACGCGTCATGGTGTATGGTGTGCTGCTGTCGCGCCCGATATCAGAGATTGGTGGGATGAGAGTGCTTGGCTTTCAATCTCGCACCTGGAAATGGAGATGGGGGC
The DNA here is from genome assembly GCA_027578835.1 of Coemansia sp. RSA 2050. Taxonomy (NCBI): domain Eukaryota; kingdom Fungi; phylum Kickxellomycota; class Kickxellomycetes; order Kickxellales; family Kickxellaceae; genus Coemansia; species Coemansia sp. RSA 2050. The sequence goes on along the minus strand of JANBSU010000010.1, from coordinate 76,920 downwards.
AGCAGGGGACGTGGTCGGAACAGAGCTGGCACGGACATAGTCCCTCTTCTTGCGACCCTATATTTTCTTTTCCGATTGTTGGCACGGTCCAGCCATGCGAGAGACACGCCTGGGTCAATGCATGTGCCTGGCGCACTGGTAAAAACTCTCTTGCGGATGAGGCGCAGCTATTGCTTTCTACCTGGAAGTTGGGCATCTCTTTGTGGCCCTTAAACAATACCCGGCGGCAGGTGTTCATGATTGCTCCGTGGCAATCGCCAGGATGCCATTAATATAGCTTAGCACCGGTTCCCTTGTTCTCATTGGATAAGCATGCTTTTTGTTTATCGTACGCGCAGTCTAACATCTCCTTTTTGTGTTTTGCTTCTTTTTGTCACTTGTTTAGACTGCAAACACTAGCTACTACCACACAATGTCTACCGAAGTTGCCACTGCCTCCTCCAGCAAGGCTGCTGATGCCGAGATCCGGCGATCGGGCCGCAAGCGGGCCGCGCCAGATGCCTACTCGCCCGAGGTGCTGACGGCTTCCGCGCCAAAGAAGAGAAAGGCTGCCAAGCCCGCCGAGGCCGTTGAGAAGACGACCAAGAAGGCGAAGAAGACCGCCGAGACCGCTGCTCCTAAGAAGAAGGCCGCCGCCGATGGCAAGAAGAAGCTCGTGCCTGCAAAGGCGACCGGCGAGACCAAGAAGAAGGCTGCTGCTCCGAAGAAGGCCACCACCGAGAAGAAGGCTGGCGATGCCAAGAAGCCCGCTGCTGCCAAGAAGGCTGCCTCTGAGAAGACCGATGCTGCCCCAAAGGTCAAGAAGGTTGTTGACACCACCGTTGAGAAGCCCAAGAAGGCGGCTGCCGCTGCTAAAAAGCCTGCTGCTAAGAAGCCTGCTGCTGAGAAGAAGACCGCTGAGAAGAAGACCACCGAGAAGAAGGCTTCTGCCACAAAGAAGGCTGATGCTGCGCCCAAGAAGGCCGCTGCGCCTAAGAAGACTGCTGAGAAGAAGACTGATGCTGCACCCAAGAAGGCATCCAAACCCAAGGACGCTGCCGCTGCTCCCAAGAAGGCCTCGAAGAAGGCTGCCGCTGCTCCGGCTGCATCTACTGCTGCTGCCGCTACCAAGGCGTAAGAACGCTAACGTGTCGGGATCTGATTTGTGAATAGTTCGTTTCGTGCAAAATGCAAAACGTCGCGTCTCACCGATTTTTTGCTATTCTCAAACCTGCCGCTCTGCCATAGTGTTCTTCTCTATTGTGCATTTTCTCTACTTTCTTTCCTATATATTACTAGTAAATTCCTGGATACCTCACCACTACCGCAGGACGATAAAGTGAAATGGGTGTCTCGGCCACTATCCATAACATTTTGCCAACCCCCGCATGCGCTCTGGCGTTCTGGATGCCTTTGGAGCTTCTTGCCTCGCATCTTCGCTTGACTAGAAATTATTTCCCAACTCTTTTATTTTCTGCTATTCTTTCATATTCCAAAGCAACATGGTATGCGTGTAATGGCTATTTAGTCTCCACCATGTACAAGTTGCAACTGTGCTGCTTATCTGTGCTCTACGCTTGCGCTGATTGTAGGGTGTCAGTTTGTTCACAGCGACATGGGTGTCCGTGCTGAGCGTGTTTGCTGTGTGGGTGTTTGTTATGATCCTTGGGCCTAATCGCATGTTTCGGGATACAGTAGTCGAGCGCGCTTATATATATCTGACTGTAACATTATCAGGGCGGATTGGTCACTTCCTACGCGTAACCATAGGCGAATCTGCCTTGGCCAGAGCTGAGCGCGCGGGTATTGCTCTGTTTGGACGAAGAAATCCGATATTCCAGATATTTGGCATTGTCCTATACCTCTTGGGCGTTGGCGTATTCTTCATCGAAGCGGCACCATTGATCCCCAACCGATATGTTGGCAGTTGGCAGTGGTAGGTGCAACATATTTTACTGCTATGCTGGAGTCTTTGGTTTTAGGCGCTTAAAGCTAACATGCCATGCTGTTTTTGGAGGGCTATGTTCATGTCTTTTGTAGGATAACAATCAGCCTGGCCTTGGCAGTCAACATGGTCTCGTATACTCTGGCGTGTATCAAAGACCCAGGTGTCGTTAGTGCCGAGAATGTGGATAGTGCCTGTGCGCTGTTCACTCCCGACCAACTGCTTTATTTTGAGGCCAAATGCCGCACCTGCCGCTTGCGCAAGCCGGCGAGGTCAAAGCACTGCTCGGCCTGTGGCCACTGCATCCAAATGATGGACCACCACTGTATATGGCTCAACAGCTGCGTTGGACTTCACAATGCGCGCTACTTTCTCTTGTTCCTAGCATCATTTGCCGCTATTTGCGTCTATGGCTCTTACATATTTGCGACAATCCTGCTCGAGCTGCGGCATACGCGAGGGCTGATGGACTCAATGGTTTGGGACGACGATGCCATGGAGATGGTCAAGCTTTCGTTAAAGTCGTCTATACTGTTTCTGATGGACGAGAATGTTCTGCTGGCTGTCATCACGGTGCTTTTAATGGTTTTGGCCCCGGCCATTTTGTTCTTTGCTGCCTACCAGTTTCGAATCAGCATGCTGGGGTATACAAGCAACGAGGAATCAAAGTGGCTGAATGTCGCTGACGCTATCAAGGATGGCGTAGTGTTTTGTATTCACAGCGACGGTGGAGCGAGCACGAGCAGTGGCGTGATGGATGGCGGTGTATTTCAAATTGTGGAGAAGGAGGATCAGGAGGCTGACTTGCGAGCTAAAACGCTGGTCACTCATTTGAGTCAAGTCAAGAACCGCTACGACAGGGGTGCATGGCAGAACCTGGCCCTACTCATGTTTCCACCGCAAATACAAAGTCGCACTAGCAAACTACACATTCATTAAATAAAGCTGCCTTGTAGAGATATAGAGTACATTTTTTTCCTTCCAAAGACGAATTTTACGTCTCTGCTCTTTGTCATTCTTTCTTCCTTTGCAGCTAGTGCGTAAAGACTGGTTGGAAGCGCTTTGAAAAAAAGGTAAATGAAAAGCAAAGCACGTAGCTGAGCTTGCTTCTTTTTGCCGAGCAGGATGTTTCTCTTTCTTCTCTACTTGTTTTCTACCTGCTGTATCTTCTTGTTTGTGTATCATAACTTGAATTTTTGCTTTCTACGATCCGTTTAGCCTGTTGCACCCGTTTTAATGAGTGAATTGGACACGCTGCCAGATCACATAATTAGAAAAATTGCCCACCGCGGAAAGTACAATAGTAGGCGTCATATTTTTGATGGAATGGATGGGTATGTCTGTTCCACGCTAGTGGAGAAGTACTCGGCAATATCTACTCGATGGAGAAGCTCTTGCCTTCCATATCTATGCTCGCTTGCCCTGTGGGACTTTGAGTTAGGCAATGAATCTGTTGTGAATACACTTAAATATGTGAAAGCAATTGAATATGTTATAGACAACAGGGCGAATAAATACACCAAGGCTGTAGACATGCATGTCAAATACAGCGACTTGATGGATGGAACGGCATTTTATATTATGAACTCACCGATCTTTAGCAACGAGATATTCAGTAACGTCAAATCTATTACAATTCAATTTTCGTTTGATGGCGAGATTTTGATGCCAGATGAGGCAGAGGGTGACGCCAGTATTGCATTATTCGCAAAAAGACTAGATCGGATGTTTCCCAATGCAAATGCCTGTCATTTAACAACCAGCAAAAATAGGCTTAATGGGCAACATATAGTATTGACTGGACATGCTCAGCTAGTAGCATTGATGCTTTTAAACAGGAAAGAAATTGGCTACGAGCTAAGCGGTGGAGATCTAGCGCTGGATTATCTACCTGCGCTAGTGAACTTGACATCAATTGTGTATTATGAATGCAACGACTCGGATTTATTTACGCAGCTTGTACGCATAAATTCCAGCTCATTGATTAAGTTGAAAATTAATTTTAAACTCCCAAACTTTTTTACAAGCCTTGTCATAAATAACGATGATGCCCCTATTCAGTATCCAAACCTCAAGCAGTTGGTTCTAATATACGGAGGCCATGTGGTAGAGGGGCCTAAACTACAGCTTGATGGAGTGCCGTTCCCTGCACTTACTAGACTGAATATTTGTGTACCAGGCTTTATTGGGAATAATATATTGTTCAGGGGCAACAGCAAGACTCTAGAATACATACGTGTCGTGTCTATAGCCAACGATTACTCGTGGATTCCTTATAATGATAGCGGTGAGCAATTGATTTTTCCAAAGGTAAAGTACATGGATATTGATTTAAACTATGCTGGAGGGTCAACCAATCCAGAAAATGAGCTCAAGATGATGTGGTTTGCTACAGAAAGTGCGCCCAATACTCAGTACTTGCATCTTCAACCGGCATTTCTCTTAAGTAAGGATGATTTAGCTACTAAGCTATCAAGGTCCAGCGCAGCGCGTCACCTGGTCTGCCTTGAGATTGCGCTAGTTGACTTGACAATTATAGATATCATAAGCGTTCTAAAGTATATGCCTAGTTTAATATGCCTGCTCTTGGGGCTGCCAGAGTTGAATTTTTCACTCAAATCCGAGGTTGATAGCGATAGTGTGGCAGAGCTTGTCCTAAAGCACAGTAATCCCGACGCAAAATTGAGCACATTTATTATTGGGCGGATGTCGGATCCAAGAGGATCCGTTCACTTGGGACATTTGTTGGGCTTGCTGTGTCCTAGCTTGTTAGTGGTCAAGTGGAGATTAGCCCAAGTGTTTTTCGAGCCTGCTTATCACTACGTAGCCAATTTGCCAGTTTACCGCAATCATCAAAGTCGGCTGGAACAAATAGAATGGCTAGAGTGCGAGAATATCTTTTCGACATTCGCATGCCCTCAGCAGTAATCTGCGATTACTGCTTGGGTTTCTTGGTAATTGGTTTTTTGTCCAGACCGTGACGAAAACGTTCGCTAGGATTGGTGCCTCCCCCATCCCCCAAAGTAGAAATGCCATTCTTGATCTCGATCACCACAGACTGATAGGCTTGGAGAAAAAAAAATAATTTTGCACCACTTTCAAAAAAAAAAGGAAACGTCTTCCACACTCTAGTTTTACTGAAAATATACATTTTTATACAACTCGCACTCGCATTTCTCCTTAGCCACTTTCTTGTCTATCTTACTGACGCATTCACTTTGTTTTAAAACAAGAAGAGCAAGTTTTCTGTATTTCTCTGCTGAAAAGCAGCGGCGAGGGAAATAATGTCAAAGACAAAGTTCCCACACCCGTCGGCTCCTACAATATCAAGGACACTTTCCGGTAGCCGGATAGGCACAGAGGCCGAGAGTTCCGCAGGGGCAGTTCATGGAAACAGCGACACGGGTAATAGATCTCAGACATGTTTGCGGTTAGGACGGGGGCCGTCGCAGTCGCCCCCAACACAGGGCGCTTACCCAGGGCGGCAAGGGCCTAGCAGAAAACCGCCGGGGCCAGCCAGCACAGCGCAACGTGGCGGACCACGCAAAGACAGCAAGGCGCCCGCAGCAGCAGTGTCATCCTTGACGAGCGAGACGGATAAGGCGAATGATAAGCTTGGTGATGGTGACGTTGTGCGGGGATCAATAGGCTCGTTCCTTGTAAAGCCTCGAGGTAATAAAGGCGGACGGCGTGGGCCGGGGCAGCGCGATAATGAACTGGGCTCCACTAGCGATGCACTAGAAGGCGATTCTGACTTGGTTAGCGCCTTTGTGGGCCCTCGCCCCGTGTATTGCGTTTGTCGTCGTTCTGCTATCCCTGGCGAGACAATGTTGGCGTGTACTGATTGCAAGGAGTCGTTCCACGGGTCTTGCATCGACGTGGATAGCAATGCTATCCGCAGCACGAAGCCTCTGTATGTGTGTGAAGCGTGTTTACGGCAACATCCACGTAAGCGGCGAGCACCGGGGACTATTCTGGGAGTTGGCAGCAAAGTAGCACCGCTTGCTGCTTCTACTTTGAAGCGCAGCAAAAAGGCGCAAACAGCTGTTGCTGTCGATCCGATACCCGAAACTGAGACCCAGCTGACAGCGGCCGGCAACTCGGATATCACACCACTGCCTATAGCCAACCAAGCAGGTAAGTAATGTGTCTCGATTGGGCTCTTTACCCACCACACCAGGAGTATATGTGAGCTAATGTCGTAAAGAGCGTGTTGTGGCTGTGGCTGGGACTATTGTAGCACTGGCCGCGTTTATGAATGCGGCTGGAGCTATGGATGAAGACGACATTTGCCCCATCTGTGAGGACGAGTGTACGTGCAAAGGTGGCGGAGCACCCGGCAGCGATAGTGTCGGTGGAGTCAAGGAGGGAGCGCCGATGCCGCTATTCTCGCAGATACCCCGACACACAGCCAACAGCGATGGCGTTGCCCTCGTATCGTCTGGTGCAGCGACTAAGCGCGGAGCCCGGGTAGCCAGAAAGCCGGCGAGCAAAGCTGAGAGCGGCATAGTCAAGGCGCGGACAGCAAAGACTAAAGCAGCGAGCAAACCCAGGGCTAAAAAGGGAAAAAACTCTGAAAAGAGCCTTATATCTCGACTGGTCAACGCTATGGATAGTGGGCCTCCGGCAGACAAGGTCGAGGAAGAGGAGCTGTCCTTTGGGCATGGCGCCGAAGACCAAGAAGCGTCAGTTAGCAGCTCGGACGACAGCGAGATTTTTGTTGGTAGCGGATCGCAATGGCAGGTAGGGGATAGGCTAGTGGCGCGGCAGGCGGCGTTCCCAGCGGCTGTAGAGACACTCGCCGTCTCTACCCCTCGCGCCAAGACTACATGGCACGTTCAGCCTGGCGTGACATCGTCTACGAAGCCTATCAAAGTGGTCAAGACAGCTCCAGCGCGGCGGGGAAGGCCGGCAAAGAAGAACACGGCGGCTCGGGTACTGGCAGCCGACGTTGAGCCTAGGGTGTTTGAGGTGGACGCTGCTGTTATCCGAGGGCGTGGGTACCGGGCGCCCGTCAAGCGTGGATCCTCGCCGCTGAACGCAAGCGACGATGAGCTTATCAATATCACCGACGTCACTAGCGATGCGAGCGGTGGGTATCCGAGCGAGACCGAGTTTGATTTGCCTAGCCGTGTGCGGCGCAGCACTTGGAGCGACTCTAGCATAGCGATGGGCAACGATGATGACGACGAGAACATTGAGGAAGAGGAGGAGGCTTACTTGAAGCATATGCGCGAGAGCGATCTGTCGTCTTCGAGTCTCAGTGACTTGGATGATGTGCGGCTGGCAGTGATCCGCGGTAGCAGCGGCAGTGACGTAGACAGCGGCGATGAGAGCGACGCAGAGAGCGTAGGTGGTGGGCGACCACGGGTGCGGCGGCGAAGGGTACGAGCTGTGCGCGGCGACCCGCCTGTGTTCGGGTTCGCAGAGTCGGACTCCGAGTCTATGGCGGGGCTGTCGAGCTTGGGATCCGATGGGTCGTCATCAGAATCTGACCAAGAGCTGGAGTTCCGTGCTCCACAGACGGCTGAGGAGCAGGCTCTGGCAGAGTACGCCGAGTCTGGGGATGAGCGTGAGGACGCCTTGCTGATGATGCACTTGGAGCAGCTGCGCGCTGTGCGCAGTGTCATTCAGGACTGCTCGTCATCGCCAGCGCTCTTGGATGGCTCCGATGTGTCGGATAGGGAGGGCGAGATAACCTTCACATACCGGTCCGACAGCGACAGTCGAGCCGATCTCTCCGATGACCTGATGGCTGGCTGGGCCACTGAAGCGCGCCGTCGATGGGACAGCGACTCCTCTAGCGGCTCCTCTTGTCTTAGTGAATCCAATCTCGGCCGACTCCGACTCCCCGAAGACGACGAGGGTCAGAGCGACCTGTACTCCAGCGATTCGCCCGAAGAGTTTTATACTCGCCATGCCTTTATGGATATGGAGTATGACGACATGTATCCGTCAGAGCTTGATCTTGATAGCGCGTCACTGGCTCTGGGTGTTGCTCTCAGCATGGAGCAGCAGGGCTACTCTAAGGAAGACGCTGCTGCTGTGGCAGCAGCAGCAGCAGCCTCTGGCGCCCATGCCTTGGATAAGCAGCAGCCCACTACGACGATTACTGCGTCGATGAACGCCAACGGCGAGGCTGACCCCATCGACGGCATAGTGTCTATAAAGTCGAGCGCTACTACGGCTTCGCGCATGGCTACTGGTACTCATACACCCTTCGTCTCCTCGGGATGGCGCGCTGCCGCTGTAGCTGCTGCAGCTGCTGCGTACCTTGATGGATCCATACCGCCGGCTGCTTCATATGTGCTTCCCAAGGATCTCAATGAGGCTCGGTCGCCCAGTGTTGCGCTGGCTGCTGTTCAGGCCCAAGCTGAGGCGGAGGCGTCTGAGCAGGGAGAAGCGCTAGCCATCCCCGGATTGTCGGTGTTTGCTGATAGTAGTATAAGCTGCGACTCTGCGCTGCCCACAGCCAGCTCTACCACTGTGCGCATGAGCGCATTCACTATCAGCGACGAGGTTGGAGAGACTGCGGAGACGGCAGAGGAGCTGACTGCTGTCGAGAGCAAAGATACTAACGCTCCTGCTACCAAGCAGCCTCAGCCTGCTGCAGGTGGGTTTTTGTCATCGCAATTGTCAAACTCGTCGTTCTTTAAGCCCCTGTCATCCATCTCTTTGTCGGCCAGGCGCACGTCATCAACTAGCGCTGCTACACCTGCTCCTGCTCCTGCTGCTCCTCCTGCTGCTCCACCTCCAAACCGCTCGCTAAGTGGTACTGAGGAGTCTTCTGAATCTATATCCACTGACGCTGACTCTGTCGCTGCTGCTCTATTCGCCGACGTGCCGCCTCCTGTGATCTCGTTGGCCGAGGTCAACGCTGCTCTGAATGCTTTGGTTGAGCAAGGCTCTGCTGCCTTGCCTGTGGATATGTGGGCTGCTGATGATGGCAGCGGCATGGGTATGCTCAAGCGCAAATTGGGCGACGGTGATGCTGGGCTGGCTGGCAATGGCAAGGATAAGCGGAGGCGCGATGACCTTGAACTAGATACTGCTGCATTTGATCTTAGTGCGCTGTTTTCGGCTGGTCCGTCCGCGCCACACAACTCGGACTCTTTGACACTGGCCATGGGCGCTGGCACACCGATGCACAGCTCGCTGCTGTGTGCCAATGCCCGCAACGCAGGCGATACAGCTAGCGACGACGACGACTGGCTTCTGGCTATGGATCAGCTAGTCGACACCGAGGCGCTGCTTATCAAATCGCCGCCTTCGACGCCTGTTGATGCCTCTATGCTGGGCTATAGCTCTTCTTCTTCGTCAGCCCTCGACATCTCGCAACACCTGGGTTCTGGTGGTAGCCAGAATATCGGCCCGGATCCGTTTGCTAGATGGGACCGCATCCCCGTCAATATCTTCCGTCGCTCGCGCGCACTTGCGTCCAGTCATCGCAGAGATATTGGCGCGCAAGATGGCCTGATGGGCGGCAGCATGTCGGCTCTGGCGCTTACTGCAATCAAGTCTAGTAGGCATAGGAGGGCGCTTGTCAACTCCACGTTGCTCACTCAGCATACTCTGCCGCCGCCGCCGCCGCCTACGCCCCTGGGCTCTCGCTCGGCTTCGATGGCTGGCATGGGAGGCCCCGCTGGCATTCATCGCACGCCCTCTACTCGCGAGCGCCGCCTGCCGCCGTCATTGTTGGGTGCGCCGGAAGAGCTGTCGATTCAGGCTTCCGACCTCTCTGCTGCTGCCACCAACAGCGTTAGCTTTGCCAATACCGCTGTGGCTTCTCCATCGTCGCTGGTGCGCTCTGGGCTTGCTAGGCGCAAGTCTGTGAACGGGCGTGTAGCATCTGGCGGAAGTAGCGCTGCAGATGCCGCGGATGGCATTTATGCGTTTGGGTGGCTGGAGGACGACGAGGACCTGGCCCTTTTTGCTATGCCAGAGCTCTCGACTCACAGCGCTCAGCCGAGCATGACTATGATGCTGGCGGCATCCTCGGCTAGCCCCATGCTGCGGCCGTTTGGCTCGTCTGCTGATGCCGAGTCAAAGCGCCAATAAATGTCTTATCGGTACTGTATTAATTTATCATGTCTAATAGATCTCGTCGAATGGGCGGGTATCAGTGAAGCAGCTCTTGAACACCTTGTTGACGGCCGCCTCGGCGTGCTTGGGAGACTTGCAGCTGGGATTGGCTAGCAGCGAGAGAACGGCTCTGCGCTTGACGCACACTTGGTGGTGCTTGAGAAAGCCCAAGTTGCCACGCATCATCTCTTGGAACCACGTGCAGTCTCCACTCAGGCTGGCCGCTCTGATCTCCGTGCAGGCGTGGTGTTCGAGGTTGTACCAGTCCAGGTTAAAATTCTTATCATCGTAGGCATGCACCATTTCGTGGGCCATTGTAGTCTCCAGGTGGCCCTTATTGCGGATATGGTTATAGCACAGCTGGATTACGCCCTCGCTGGAGTATCCGCCGCTACGGTTCTCGGTGCATTTCATGCACGGCATGTTTTTGGGGTCGGCCGTGTACCCTGATTTTTCGAGACTCTCCACCATGAATATTACGAGTGGGCTGGTTTGCATCAGGTCGTTGCGCCATTTCTCGCACCGCTTGCAGTCTTCCAAGTCTTTTTTGAATGCTGCCGAGGCCGCCCTAGCTTGCTGCTGGGATGGGGACAAGCCAAAGCCAGTGTACTCGGATATGGCCCGACGCCAGGTATCGAATAATCCGCGCTCTTCCGCATCCATTGCCATGTACTGTTGGCGGTGCGTCTCTGCCTTGTCGCCGGAAGAAGAAGCCATTGTAGAACAAACTATAAGGAGTGGAAAACGGGACTAGAGCACGGACTGTCCCTGAACAAGCTCCCCCAGTTGCTTGTTGCGCAGATGGTGCCGGCTGCAAATGACCGTGATTATGGCAGGCGTAGCTGATCAAGATTTGCATGCGGAGATGTGAAACTGGACACGCCTTGTGCACAATTACACAATAGAGGTGTGTGGACCGGCTCAATGGGCTTCTTGGCCAAGGCATAATTGTAGTGAGACGACATCGACTGTCATCGCTTTTCTTCTCACTCTCGTATATTTTTTTCTTTTCTCCTTGGATTTGCTTCTTTCTTATTACACTGTAAATGAGGCTTTGCTTTGCATTTCACACTCCAGCAATAGCTGTAACACTGGGCACAGCGCTTTTGTTGACAACCATGACTCGTGCATCTCTCCAAGACGAGCTATCAGTACGCGCGTTCTCCAACCCGCGCTTCTCCAACTCGCTCAACAACCAACAGCTTAAGCGCCTATCTAGCGACTGTAAAAAGCAGCATGGGTGGCTAGACATCGCCAACGGAGAGCTCCTAGCTCCTATTTTAGTCCCCAGACAGATTGGATCTCCCGGATACCGCGCGACGCAGAGCCTCATAGTCGACGTTATGAGCAGTCTCGACTATGTGATCTCGTGGGACAATTTCACTGCCACGACACCCGTGGGCCAAGTGAAGATGGCCAACATCATTGCGACCAAGAACCCAACGGCGGCTAAGCGCCTCGTGTTGGCTGCGCACTATGAGAGCAAGGTGCTGGAGGACGGAGAGTTTATTGGTGCTACGGACTCGGCTGTTCCAGTAGCGCTCATGCTTGATGTGGCCAAGGGGCTGGCAGACAAGATTGAGCAAGATAGGGACGATGTCAGCTTGCAGTTTATCTTCTTTGATGGCGAAGAGGCGTACAAGGCGTGGACTGACAAGGACTCTATTTACGGGGCTAAGCATCTGGCTGGGCTCTGGGAACATCACCCGGATCCGGCCACGGTAGCAGCATTGAGTGGCACCACAAAGCACAAGCCGGAGCTTGAGCGCGTTGAGCTCATGGTGCTATTGGATCTCATTGGCGCTAAAAGCACCTCGTTTATCGCACTCGAGCTGCCTACTGGCGATCTGTTCACTCAGCTCGGCAAGCTTGAACGCAGACTACATGACGCTGGCCATATGTCGCGCACGTATCTGAATGCCGAGGTGCCGGCTGGGGCGGGCCGCGTGGAGGACGACCATGTGCCCTTTGTTGAGCGCAATGTCCCTGTGCTGCACCTTATCTCGGTCCCATTCCCCAAGGTCTGGCATACCATGCAGGACGACGCCACGGCAATTGACCAGCGTGTTGTGGGAGATATGAGCCTGCTGCTGCGCTCTTTCGTGGCTAGCTATTTGAGGTTGCGGGTTTGACGAAGCGGACGAGGCGACACCCGTAGCTTCACTGCCCGTGGTCACAGTCACTAGCACGGTGGCTTCGGGCTCTGTTGTTACTTTGCCGGCCTCGTCCGATGTCATGTTCTTTATGAGCTGTATTGGCGCACTCTTGAGCGGCGTAGCCCTGTTTCTATTGATTACCGTGTTCTGCATGAGAAGAAAATAGCTGTGAAAGGAGAATGCTTCTCTTTGCAAAAAACATTGGCAAAGAGGATTACAACCTTTTTTTGCTATTGCTGGAGATTGGCTGATAATCAAATGCAACGCTAATCCTTTTTGGGGTGAGGGAATTTCGCTGCACCAAGTCACATTTCCCAAAAAGCACGAGGTCCAAGCATCCTTCGATGTTTTTTCCACTATGGCGAAATCCCCTCAACGGGCCCACCCTCGTAGCACTCTTTTTGGCAAATATAGCGCATTGATGATCTTTGTGTGCTTTGTCAAGAGGGACGCGGCCTCTGAAATGAAATCCTATAAAAGCGCCTTACCCGCACTCCACCGCTTTTGCTTAGGATTTTTATTTATTCATTTTGTAAAAACCCTTTCACGCACTTCAACTATTTTCTCCATTCGATTTTCTAGCCCTGCTACATACTATATTAAGAGGTGAGTAAAAACAGCTACTACGATTTGCCAACCACGCATTCGCCTGTGCTGCCCACGCATATTGTCGAGCAATAGCTATTTGTGAGACATATACTGAGCAGCCACATTCACCCCCGGACTCCTTCCTCTGTTCTGTGTGCTATTAAATCCATTATCCTGGCTTCTAGCCCTTCACCCCACTCTTCCCTGCTTGATTTACCCCCTTTTTCTCCACTCGGCCATTTCTTGGTCAGGTGTTAATTTGAGCCACTTTTTTTATTTGTTTGTCAGTGCTTGCACTCACAATCTCTTGTCTATTTAACACGCGTATATACATTCATCGTGTCTTGGCAAAGCACCCCTACAACAGAGCCAGACTAATGCGTCTATCGGCTTGTCAAGGCTATCCCTCTTTGAGGGACTGATAGAGTTGCTAGCTCTAAATACAACGCCACCTCAAAATGCCACCGCTAGCTGGCTGCGCACAAAACACCGCCTAGTACTATTATATCCCTGCTAAAACACTATTACATCATTGTTGCCTTTTGCTCGTCTACTAGGATAGTATCTCGCCATCGCACTCGCCCCGGATCCCCCTTTTTATTCGATATAGCTAGGACTCCAGCCGCAACTAGAAGAAGTCCACTCTTTATTCTAGCGTTGGACTACCACACACATTTTATTTCCGCGCTGCGTTTACCATGACACCTTTGCCAGCGCTGAAACCCAAGGACCGCTTCAGTAGCGACAGCACAGCGTTACATACTCCATCGCAGATTTCCGACACTGACGGCAATGCAGCCGAGGTGATGGAGACGACTCTGAGCGTCTCTGGGATGACCTGTGCCTCATGCGTTAACGGAATCGAGCGACATGTCGGCAGTATAGACGGGGTATCCAGTGTTAAAGTCGACCTGATGACGGCTCAAGCCACCATTTGCCACGCTAGTCAACTGGTGCCCGCCGATGCCCTGCGCACAGCGATTGAGGAAATGGGGTTTGAGGCCTCAGTGCTCTCCAGCACCACTCGCCACAACAAAAACTCGTCTGCGGCTAACAACGCGGCGCTTATCACGGGAGAGCAGCCAGTAGAATCATGGTTTAACGTCGAGGGCATGACGTGTGGCTCATGTGTGGCTACACTCACGGATCTTTTAACTGCCCTTCCCGGTGTCATTGCTGCGGACGTTCAGTTGCTGACTGCACAAGCTATGGTCGAGCACCGACCGCGCGATATTGGCGTTCGCGAGATCGCCGATGTTATGAGCAATGCTGGATACAAGGCTACGCCGCTGGACACAGACTCTGACGCCAATGGCGGGTCTTCTGCAGACCCGTCGGCAATGGCATTGAAGAACCTCGAGAAGCACCGTAGGAAGGCGGCTATCCGGTTTGCTTGGTCGCTGCTGTTCTCGATTCCTATGGCGATCATCTCGATGATTATCGACATGGCGCTGCCTGCGTCTAATCCAACCGCCAAAGCCTTCCATCGCAAGGTGTTTAAGCAGTACTCGGTGTCCGTCATCTGTATCTTCTTCATTGCCACTCCGGCGCAAATCATTCTGGGCGCGTACTTTTACAAGCATGCATTCAAGTCGCTGTACAGAGCCAAGACCGCCAATATGGACGTACTTATCGCCTTGGGCACCACTGCCGCCTACGTCGGCTCTATCATCAGTGTGACAATTCAGAATGGCGATGGAGAGCAGTTCTTTGAGACGGCTGTGTTCCTAATGACGTTTGTGTTGCTTGGACGCTGGCTCGAAGCCATTGCCAAGGGCCGTACGGTGAGCGCTGTCGAAGCCCTGGTGAAGATGCAGCCCGAAGAAGCCCTGCTGGTGCGGGTCCAGACAGGCCAATCGGCTCCGATTTTAGAGTCTATCAACACGCGGCAGATCCAACTCGGCGACCTGTTGCAGGTCAACAATGGCATGCGCGTGCCCTGTGACGGCGTGATTACTCGTGGGCAAACTGACATTGACGAATCGCTGCTGACGGGCGAGTCAGTTCCTGTGGTAAAGTCCGAGGGCTCGGCCGTCACTGGTGGCACGCTCAACATCTCGCAGAGTATCCAGATGCGTGCGACGGCTATCAATGAGTCTTCCACACTGTCGCGTATTGTCAAGCTGGTCCGCGAGGCACAGTCAAGCAAGCCGCATATCCAAGAGGTCGCCGACCGAGTTGCCGCGCGCTTTGTGCCGCTAGTCATCTTGGCCTCTGTTGTTGTGTTTATCGCTTGGATTGCTGCGGGCGCAGCTGGCAACATCAGGCGGGAGTGGCTGGATTCCAAGCAGGCGATGGGTGGCTTTGGTAACACCAGCAGTATGGACGGCGAGCACGATCGAAAGCCCATGGCATACGGTATTTTCTCGCTGCTCAACGCTGTTAGCGTCTTGGTCATTGCTTGTCCCTGCGCCTTGGGTCTCGCTGCACCCACTGCCATCATGGTAGGTACGGGCTTGGCTGCTCGGTTTGGCATTCTGGTCAAGGGCGGAGGCGCGACAATGGAGGCCGCTAGCAAGATTGATATCGTTGCCTTTGACAAGACGGGCACCCTAACTATTGGCAAGCCAGCAGTTGTCGACAGCTATGTGGACGAGTCGCTGGACGCGCGGGCAGCTGGATTCTCAGCATGGCTCAACGCCTGCATTGCGGAGCTCGAGTCCCTAAGCAGCCACCCGTTGGCCGCAGCCATCTGCACACACATTCGCGAGAACCACCAAGCTGATGGCACTGCTGCTGTGCCGCCTCAGCTGTTAGAGCACACGGAGCTGCCTGGCCGTGGCATGCGAGCAACCGTTCAGATCCCAGCCGAGTTTGTTAGCGCAATTGGGTGGCCTGAAGCTGCTAATTCAGCGCGGCTTTTGGTGGGCAAGGACTCGTGGGTCAAGGACGAGGGCTGTGCCATGTCGACGCCGCTGGAGACGCGGTCCAGGTGGTCTGACAACGGGCACACGCCAGTTGCGGTGGCGCTGGTCCCCATTGCACCGGAGCTGCCTGGAAGCGTGATTGCTGCGTTTGCGCTGGCTGACCAAGTGCGGCCCGAGGCTCGCGATGTAGTCAGCAAGCTCAAGCAGCGCAAAATCGAGGTGTGGATGATTTCGGGCGACCACCCAGCTGCTGCCAATGCCATTGCTCGTGAGCTAGGTATAGACCACGTAATGGCCGGTGTGCTGCCAGAGCAGAAATCCGAAGTCGTTCGCCTTTTGCAGCAGCGCGGCAAGAGCAGCACCGAGGAGCTGCCGCCGCTCATATTGGCAAACCCCACCAATAACACCATGGTGGGCTCGCCTGATCTCGGTAAGCAGCCCACTGACCTTGCTGGCATTTCGGCGGAGCCACTGAAGAGCAGGATGACCAGATGGATACCGCGCTTTGGCCTGTCTTGGGGCTCAAAGACAAAGCGCCGCCCCTATGCCAAGGTGGCTATGGTCGGCGACGGCGTCAATGATGCGCCAGCCCTAGCACAAGCCGATGTCGGCATTGCTGTGGGCTCGGGCACGGCTGCAGCTATGGAGACTGCTCCTGCGCTGCTGATGCGCCCCACGCTGTACTCGCTGCTCACCTTCTTCGATCTGTCGCGCACGGTGTTCAGACGCGTCAAGCTCAACTTTGTGTGGGCATCCATGTACAACGTTGTGTGTATCCCTATTGCGGCGGGTATCCTCTACCCTGCAGTCGACCGCGGTCTGCCGCCAGTCATTGCTGGACTGCTTATGATCGCCAGCAGCCTGTCTGTCATGGTGAGCAGCTTGTCATTGAAGCTATATCGCGAGCGCAAGTACGACAAAGGTTCTAAAAATGATCACCAGTTTCTATCCAATTCCATATTGTAAGACTATTCAATAAATTCATTTGCTAGCTGTGCTTCTTGGGCGTAGCGACGTTCTTTATGGCGACGGTCTTGCCAAGTCCCTGGAACTTGCGCGTATCCTTGCGATTCATCCTCGTGCGGTCACGAACGCCGGTGCCGCCTTGCCAGAACGCATGGTTGCCATCGATCCTTTTGATAACCTGCATGCCGCAGCTAACGCAAAGGCCAGACTGCTCCATCTTTGATATACGCTGTTCCTTGGAGCAGTGGCCGCAGAGCATGATCTGCGCGTACTCGTGCTCATGGTCCTCCTTCTCGTCATGGCAAGTAACGCAGGGGAACGTCTTGCCGCAGCAAGGAAAGCGCAGCCACCGAGTGCTCTTGCGGAAATGCTTGCAGGCTCCATGGTCGGGAAGCGGCTGACCGGGAACAACGCCTAGTCGGGCCAATTCCTCGCGCTTATTGACTTTGGCCTTGCGTGTGCGCTCAACCTCACTCGAGATTAGCGCTGCGCTTGCACTGCCTCCCAGCGCAATGCCGTCCATCAGGCGAACAAACTGTGGCGCTTGCAAGGTCATACTCATTTTGGCGTGGCAGGAGCGGCAGTTGAGAAACGTCGTAGAGCCAATACTAACAGTGACCACAGTATCCGCAGGCAGCTTTGCCGAATCGTCGCTGGCTGTTCCACACGCCTCGCATGATAGGGTGAACTTGGAGGGAAGCAAATCAGTAGGCGCGCATCCCGAGCAGTCTAGGTAGCCCATTGTCATGGAGTTCATAAACATCCAGTCGGGGCGGAACCGTACTCCGAGAATTGTCGAGCACGAGTCACAGGCCTTCCAAAGCTGATGGTCCTTCCCCGTTCTAGCTGTTGGCAGAATGCCGCGAAGCTCAACCGTGCTCTTGCATCGCCCACAGCGCACAGCAAGATTAAGCTGGCTGCAGTGGGTAAGCGAGATGTTGGTCAGGCTTGTTTCTGTGAGACGAATCTCGGTGCCTCGACGCGCTGGCTTGGAAAACTCTCCAACACTGCCCTCAGCATCGTGCTCGTCATCCTCGCTGGCGTCAGAGTCTGCGATTGAGTCGGAATCCGGCTCAGAGTCGTTAGCCGCCAGTCCCAGCTCTGCCATGCTAGCGGGAAGCCCGATTTCGTCAATAGAGATGGTTTTGACCCAGGGCTTGACAGACGAAGAATCGTCGTACATAGGCGGCCGCTTCTCCGGGAGGGGAGCAGACTCGGCTGGTTGCACTGAAGGTGCGGGCAGGCGAGCCTGAACAGGTGGTGCTGGAGTCTTCTGCTCTGGCGGTGGGGTCGAGAGCATGCTGAAAAGCCAGCGGTCAAGCCAGTTGAGATGGTGCAATAGCGTTGGACCCGGCGATTCCAACACATGGTCGCTGAAGCGTCGACAAACAAAGTCCAGGTACTGTTGTCTCCCGCTCACCGGCTGCCAGCTGCTTGGCTTGCCCTTGCGACCCAAGATCGAGTCACTCTCTAGCGCTAGCGTTACTGCTGGCAGTCGAGACAAGTCGGAGCTGGCTAGTGGCGACTCTGGGTATGAGCGCGCAACAGTGATGGTACTGGTTATCTGAGTAATGTCCAATAGCTGCATATCTGGGTCGGTTGGCGTGATGTCAAGCTTTACGGATGTCCCGCCGTGGGGCGTATCGCTAACTACAGCGTAGTTGCCGCGGAATCGCCTCTCGAGCTGGCGAAGCTCTGACGTTCTGCGGGGATCCTCGGCACTGTCAGTTCCTACTGAAGCAGTGGTTGGGTTCTGTGCGCTGACGGCAAGCTCGGGCACTGGTCTTTGTACAGGAGGGCGTAGAGCTGTGTGTGAGCGAGGAATGCTGGGCGAAGGAATTGAGGCCCTGTTCGGCAATTGGCGTGTATCGCTGCTGCCTTGGCTGTCTTCTGTAGATATGGTTGGAACTGTGGTAGTGTTGAGCTTGTTAGGACTGGAGAACGTGGTGAACTTGATGGTCGAAGCAGGCTTTTGCTGCATCAGTAGTTCGAGATTGTGGTCCAGCCACTCCATGTACTCCTCAAGGCTAGGGATATCTTCTGGCTTGTCAGACTCAATAGCAGCATGCGTAGTCTTCCTGACATGCTTTCCAAAGCCGACTTCTATATTGCGCTTCACGCCCGTGGGGATACCCTTGTTGGCAATCTGTATCTCAAGGATCGGATCCGAGGTCCGCCTCGTAGGATATGCCGCGGGTACTACCAATGCCATATATAGGCATGTCAAGTCGAATGGAAAGTCGGGGTCGGAGGGCTTCATTTCGACGGCGAATGCTGACTCGCCTCGCTCAGAGCTTAGCCGTTTTACAACCCACTTGGGCACCTTGAGCAGATCATCGATCTGTGTCTTGCGGATCGAGTCGCCACGCTGTGGTCCCTTGTCACGCCCGCCCCTGGCTCTGCCCTTTCCGCCACGTCTCTCGGCTGTGCCAGCATATGCCTCGCTCCTGTCGCTGCTAGGGATGGCAGTGGCTGTGGTGTCGATGTGGAGAAAGGTGCAAGCGTCGCCGGCTCTGCACGAATTGCCTTGCTGGAAGAAGCGGCAGACTGCTGGGCGTCTCGGAGGTTGGCGGCGTGGTGGGCGTTCCGAGCCGGCTGTAGCTTCTTGTGTGCTGGTGCCACCAGCGACGACGGCCTGGTTCGTTGGCTGAGCGTGGCCACCTGCAATTGTGTTTGCTGGCCCTTTGCTGTCAACGGTAATCGCCATGATTCGCAAGAGCTATTAAAATACAAGTGTTTTCTAGACAAGGGAGCTTGAGAATGCCGCATGTCCGCTGCGGCAACGCCCTGCTGAGCGTGTATTTGTGAGAGGTTGTGGTCAAGGTCATGGCTCGAGCCGCGGCGCAGTCTATGCCATCTGGGGCTATCAGGCAAAGCTGGGCTAGTCACGCCTCTTTTTCTTCTTTTTGCTTTCTAATTTCGAGTCTTGTCTTTAATTTTTACATCTGGATCTATTGAATAATGTCGAATCAGGCGGCAGTCAGCGAGTTTGTAAATGCGCTGAGCGCGCTGTACCAAGGAACAACTTTGCAGGAGCGCACGCAAGCAAACTCATGGCTTGAACAGTTCCAAAAGACGGTAAGTGTCGACATTGCTGCTTCGGCAGACTGTACTCCCACTTTGGCTAATACTGTTTTGTTGCTTTATTTTAGCCGCAAGCATGGACGACGTCCGACACTATACTTGGGACAGCGGAGCTTGGCATTGAAGTTAGGCTGTTTGCCGCACAGACGCTCCGCAACAAGATTATTAGCGACTTTTCAGAGCTCGGCGAGCCAGGCGCCTTGCAGCTGCGAGACTCTGTGGTTAACCACTTGCGCAATGCGCGGAGCGGGCCGCGGCCGCTGATCACTCACCTGTGCCTGGCGCTGGCAGACCTGGCTGTGCAACTAGGCGCATGGAAGGACCCGTTTGCCGACATGACGGGGTCGTTTTTATCGGACCCCGAATCGGTCTCCTGCTTGCTAGAGTTCCTGGCCGTGCTGCCCGAGGAGATTGAAAACGATCGCATTTTGCTACCAACAGACTACTTCCGGCAGCGGGCAGCCGAACTGCTGACACAGCGTGCGGGCGACTTGATCCAGCTGCTGGTGCAGTGCTTGCAGCAGCCCGACCTCAAGGCCGATGCCCACACCAAGGTTCTGGTGTGCTTCAAGTCGTGGCTCAGGTCTGGCGAGATAACGCTGATGATGATCCAAAACACCTCGCTGATTGAGCTGGCCTTTGCGGCGCTAAAGGCGGAGGACGACTCGGTGTTTGAGACCGCCGTCGACGCCATTTGCGGCGTTCTGGGAGAGACCCGCATCGACCACGATGACGAGCCCGAAGATGCGCGACAGAAGAGCATCAGTGTGGAGCAGCGGCTGGTGCCTCAGCTGAGTGCCGTGGCGGCGCAGATGCGTGTGGACCCGCTGGTAGCCGAGGGCGACGAGGGGCGCATTCGCGGCTACTGTCGGGTGCTGACCGAGGCGGGCGAGGCGTGGGCTCAGCGCATAGTGCTAAACATTGCAGCCTTCGAGAGCACAGTCGGTGCTCTTGTCGACTGCATGCGCCTGGACAGCCTCGAGGTCATTGGGATGATGTTTGAGTTCTGGGCCGTGCTGGCAGACAACACAATGGAGAGCACCGTCCCCTGCGACCCTGCGCGCCGGGCCCTGGCAGCTGTATACGAGACTCTAATCGACGTCATCACTCGCCATCTGAGGTACCCCGATTCCTTTGACACCACCGACGCGCATGGCGGCATGACGGCTAAGGAGCGCGACGACTTTCGCGAGTTTCGGCACAACATCGGCGATGTGCTGAAGGACTGTGTGCGAGTGGTCGGCCAGACAAAGGCGCTGGCGCACCCTTACAACACCATGCTCACCGGTATCAACAGCACGCCGCAGCTGCCGTGGCAGGAGATTGAGGCGCCGCTGTTTGCCCTACGCGCCATGGGCGCCGAGGTGAGCTCGCAGGAAAACGTGATGCTGCCCAAGATCATGGACATGTTTTCGCAGTTCCCCGCCCACCCGAGGCTGCGCTATGCCGCCACGCTGGTTATTGGGCGGTATACCGAGTGGACGCAAGAGCACCCGCAGTATGTGCAGTTCCAGCTCAACTACATTGCCGAGGGATTCAAGGTGCGCGAAGTGGCGGCAGCTAGCGCCCAGTCGCTAAAGTACCTGTGCCAGGATTGCTCAAAGTACTTGGCCGAGCACTGGGCCAACATGCTAAAGTTCTACAACGAGGTCGTTGCCAGTGGCACGCTGGACGACGGCGATGTCATTGAGTTTTCCCAGGCCCTGGCACACGTGGTCAGCGCAGTGCCAGAGCCGGATACGCACCTGGCTATTGAGGCATTCTGCCTGCCTGTTGGCCAGGAGCTGGGCGTCTTGCTGCAGCGCTCGGAGCTGACTAGCAGCGAAAAGCAAAAGACCATCTTGCTGTTTGAGCGCATGGGCGTGTTTTTGCGCTTTATGCACGTCGAGGACAATGACCCCGCTGAGATCCTCCTATCGCGCATCATTAACGAGTCCTGGTCGCTAGTGAGCACGGCTTTGCAGCGCTACGCGGCCGATCCGCCTGTTGCTGAGAGCGTGGCCAAGTTCGTGCGCGTGCTGGTCGAGTATTACCCGAATATCCTGCGGCCGATCGTTGTTCAGGTCATTGACGTCGTAGTCAGCTCGTTCCAGCGCACTGGGCTAGGAACATACCTGTGGCTGGCGCGGCGGATCCTCAATGTCTACCAGAGCCTGGGTGTCGATGAGTCTGCCTCTTTGCAACTGGTGACAAGCATGATTGAGCGACTGAGCGAGGCCGCGCTTGCGCTGTTCCAGAACACATCATTCTCGGACATTCCCGAGACGACCGAAGACTACTTTAACCTCGTTGAGCGCGCGGTGGAAACGGCGCCCGGCTATGTCATCGGCATGCCGACCTTCCCCTATGTCGTGCAAGCGGCGGTGGCCGCGCTGGAAGTAAACCACTTCCATGCGCAAATGGCTGTTATTTACATGTGGACACAGGTACTAAACCCGACCAAGCGCCATATTCGCCTGATGCGGGAAAACCGGTCAACGCTGCAGATGACCCCAGCTAGTCCAGCAGGGCGTGCTCCGCCGGCTAGCCCGGCCTCGCCCATGCGTCAGCGCCGGCGCAGTGTGCGTCCCGATACATACCCGGTCGAGCATGTCGTTGAGCTGTGCTCCAAGCATGGCTTTGACTTGACGGTCAAGCTCATGCATGGGCTGATGCGGAACTTTGACCACGAGGCGGTCTCGGCGGCAGCGGACGCACTAGCGTCGCTAACGGCCGTTGTCAGCGACGGGCCTGAAGTAACCAAGGCCCAGTACGACAGTCCACCTCTGGCAATTATGTGCGAGTGGGAACAGGCCATGCTCTCGCAGATCCCTGATGTCAACTTCCCAGCAGCCGACAAGCAGGCGTTTATGAGCGAGCTGGCCGAGTATATCCAGACAAGACAGTGGGCCAAGATCAAGACCTTGGTCAGCGACACCGCGGCAGTGTTTAGGCGTCGCAATGCCACAAAGAAGTGAGTAAAAAAAATTTAGCTAGATATTTTTGCCTTTTTTTTTGAGCAATGCTAAATTTGCTAGAACTCGAACGTCTCTACTTCAATGACCATACCGCAGATCGTGCACTTTTGCTCGGATCCGCCATCGATCGGCTCGTAGTCATGTTCATGCGCGACTTCGATGTTGAGTCGTTGGCGACGGGTCTTTTCCCACTCTTCTACGCGAGTTCGACGGCGCAAGTTGGCTACAGACTGTTTGTATTTCTTTTCCTTGCGCTCGCGCTTTTCGTCTATTCTTCGCTCAAACTCCTTGTCGAGGTTATCCAAGCCGTCCCACTTTTTCGAAGCAAACGACTCCAAGTGCTGCCTCATATACAAGAGCATGTTGTTCCAGGTGGATTTATGCGGATTGGCCTTTTCCCACACTGGGAATAGCTCTCGGTCTCTCAGTTCACTATCCGTTAGCAGATAATCCTAAAAAATAAGCCAGCACGCTGGGCATTAGTTGCACATTGGGTATGCGAAACGTAAGCATTCGATTTGGGGGGAGGTTTACTTGCCTCTTTGGCCTCGGTCTTGGTCAGTAGCGAGTACTTGTCTGGTATTTTGTCGATACATGGTTTGCACACCATGACTTTGAATATCTTTAGGTACACCATGTCTAAGTCGACTGACCCGCACTCGCAGCATTTTGTCTCGCCATTAGGGTCGAATGGTATGTCGTCTATTGAAACCACTTTGCGCTTCTTCTTTTCGGGTGAGCCAGCCGTAGTGTCTTCTTCTAGGAAGCCAGCCCGCGTATCGTTCATTTTGCTAAAGTCGTACTCGTAGTATCCCGAAGACATCTTTGACTTGCGTAGCTGCTTGGGCTTTGCAGTCTTATCGGCGGACCCATCCGCAGCAGGTGGTGCTGCCTTTAGCTTTCGTCTCTCTAGCGCTTGTATCCGGTTGGCCTCTATCTGCGCTAGCTGCTCTACTGACAATTGTTTTGACATTGTGAATATGATAGCAAAGAATACTGGGCTTAAATGGGGTGGGGTGTTTTTTTTTCGCCAATTTTCTTATCCGCAGCCAGCCTTGGTGACATGGCGATTGCGATTACTTTAATTAGATTATGGAACACTCGGAGTCAGCGTGGGGCATGGTCAACTATCCACATGTATTTCTGATGGCGGAGGAAGAGACTCGCCAATACCAGCATGGCTCTTGCTTTACTAAATTGTTGCTCCTATATTCATTGTGCTCTAAAATGTCCTTGGCGTTGCGTACAAAGCGGCTGATGAGAGAATATAGGCATATGGCGGCTGATCCGCCACCGCTAGTGCAGCTGCGGAGCCACGAGAACCTCGACAAGTGGGAGGTTGCCATTCAGGGAGCCACAGAAACACTGTATGCAGGCGAGCACTATTTGCTGCGGTTCAGGTTTCCTGAAGCCTACCCCCTCGAGGCAGCTGAGGTTGTTTTTGTAGGCAATGTGCCTGTTCACCCGCATGTCTACAGTAACGGCCACATATGTCTGAGTATCCTGTACCAGCACTGGTCGCCAGTTCTGACGGTTGAATCAGTCTGCATGTCTATTATCTCTATGCTTTCCGGCTGTAAGCAAAAGGCAAGAGTGACGATGGCGTCTGGGCACTCTCGGTGATGTCAACTTTGTTGATTAAAAAAATCTATTTTTGGATTGTAGGTGCCACCGGCTGGTGATGCAAACTACGTCAAATGGGCAAAGACGTCGCCCAAGGATGCAGCCTGGCGGTTTGACGGTAAGTGCCGGCCATCCCCTTATCCACTGCTTGCATACTATTCTACTCAATTGTTCTCCAGTCTTACTTTGCCGATAGATGATATGGTGTAGAGTAGGCGGACACTTTCCCTTCCCCCAAGGACGAAAACAATCAAGCGACACAATTACCGCGCCAAGCTCAAAGCGGTTGCCTGGTGACATGCTTCTTCCATGCAGCAGCATGAGCAAAAAAATCAATCCACGAGGTCTCTCACTAATTTTTTTATCGAGACAAGCCCTTAAATAGCGCCTGTGCACTTACGCCTCCTTTTTTCACACCCCGCGCCCTAGCGTTGTTCCCGAGATGTCGGAGATACCTGACGCCCTTTTTTCTCCCCCTCTTTTTTACATGTTCTATAAGCATCACTTTGGTAGTTTCTTTTGTTAATCTCTAATATCTGTTCATATCTCGGCACTATTCAGCAAAAAAAATGGCTCGACTGCTTCCCAAGGGAACTGTCCCACGCGTATACATCTTTTGTACGCTTTTACAGGCCATAGCCTTTATCGTCGCCGAGTCATATGCCTTGTACCTAATCAAGATGTCGCACCAGGCGACGCTGAAAAGCCAGTGGCAGGTGCCCGACATACAGAGCGCGGTGTCGGCATCGGTGACCACGTATGTCGTGTACAGCGCGCTTTTTATTCTCGCACAGTGCTACATAATATTTCTCTGTGGCGAGGCACTCACTACGCAAAACACTATCCAAGTCATAGTCGTCGTCCTGTTCTATTTTGTGTGTCTGGCAAACTCGGTCACTCGCTACATATCAATGTTCGTGTGGCCCAGCCTGGCTGCTCACATGTTCACGCGAGACAACAACATGTTCCTGCTGCAAGTGACCGTAGTCACCATGTACTGTATCGCCCTGTTGGCTCTCGTGGTGCTTTCATATAAGCTGAAGAAGGACGTCGGATGGAGCGTCTTTAAGCGTCTGGGTGCCGACATCTCTCTGCATAGGGCGTTTGCATGGCACCAATGCCTGGTGATGATTCTCAAGATGGACATTTACTTTGTCGGCTCGTATCTCATACAAATGACGGCGCTGATACTTAAGGCCGACGACATAGAGACTTGGCTGCAGATTACCGTGTTTATCCCCTTTTGTATCGTCGTCATCGTCGGCGCTTTTTACGCCTTGGCAGGCGAGCGGCGCAGGCTGATGATTGTCATCGCGACGTGTCTGTTCTTGTCCGTTGGGTACTTTATCTTCAAAATCGCCCGTGTTTGCGACCCAAGCATACTCAATAAGCCCGGCGACCCCTACGCGGACAGTCGCCCGTTCTTTATGATTACTATTGTCGTGTGCATGCTGCTTGTCATCGCTACAGGCGCCATCTCCGTTATGTGCATCTGCAACTTTGGCTCGGGTCTCAAGGAAGCAATAGCCTACGACAAACTCCGCGCCAAGCACAGAAAGATGTATGCCACCGACAAGGCAGCGAGCGACGAGTCTGAGCATCTCATGGATGACCAAGGGCTATCTCCGCGCGACCGCTTTGCGCTAGACTAGATGCTTTATGTAGATATTTATTTAAATCCGCTCGCAGAGCCAAATCGCAACCCCACAGCCGCCCTTGATAAGCTCAAACTGCAGTTTGTGTAGCGGCGCCATTTGAGAGCCATGGTCTACCGCCGAATCCAAGTGCTCCAGCTCCTCGTCCCGACACTTGGCAATGGACTGTTTGAGCTCATCCAGCTGCGGATACTTTAGCTGGTGCAGATCGCGCAGCTGGTCGTTGTAATGCATACCGATCCTGGTCTCCACCGCCTCTGTACACGTCATAGCTGACTTGACTCCTAGAAGCGCAGAGGTGGCGCCCAGAATATAGCCGCCAATGGCAGCTACGGGCTGCAGAATAGTGGGCCGGACGCGAAAGTCAGCAATGTGCTTGTCCATTATATCCAAGTGTACTACCTCTTGCTCGCGCATGTGCTCCAGCAGCTTCTTTAGCTCCATGTCGCCCTTGTTGCCTAGTATTGCCATTTGGCCCTGGTAGATGCTGACGGCTGCGGTCTCGCCGGCTTGGTTGACGCGAATGAAACGGTCGATCATTGAGTGCTCGTCCTTTGATAGAGTCAGAGCACCGTCCTTGACCCGTACGGTGTCCTTGTGGACAAAGTCCTTTAGATACGGGTTGTGTGCTGCGTAGTTGCTCTGGAGACGCCTGAAGCTAATGCCCCGGCCAGCTGCAGCTCTTGTAGTATTTGGGCGCAGCACAGCGATTAGAGACATTAGTGTTGCGAATTCCAAGGTCAATTCTTAATAGAAGTAGCGCAAGTCAAAACGAAAAGTGGCGTGAGGAGGAGGATCCAGGTTGCACAGCCCTTAAAATCGACCACTCCAATCACGACATTAGGAAATCAGCGGCATCGAGGATATCAGCTGGACAGAACGTCATTGCGCTAGTTCCCCAAGCTTCGTGCCCAAGAGGCTCAGCTCCCTTTAGTTGTATTTGTTTTTTATTTTTGTTCAAGTAATTCCACGTATTTTTATGTCTTCTCCTAGCCCGCCCAATATTAGTCCGCGGGCCTCTATTAGTCCGCGGGCCTCAGCTCGCCTACCGCCCAATGCACAGCTGCCTCGAGCTGCTACCATAGCATCTAGTCCCAGAGCCATCCGCTCTCCTAGCGGCGGGATGCCTCAAAGTATCTCGCTAGCCACCGAAGTGCTTGCCTCGTCTAGTCCGCCCCCAGCCGGCCTTGATCACTCTTTTCGAGCTCGCGGAGGCCTTGTAGATATCGGCGATGAGGTATCTACAGCCACTACGCCCGCCCGCTCAGTGGTGATACTGCCCCGAGCCGAAGCCGCTCGGCGACTGCGGCGGCACTTGGTCACCCGTCCAGCCGACACATCGCCTGCTCCGGGCTCCCAGCCGCGCAGCTACGGCAGCGTTGGATACAGCGACACCGAAGCCAATGGCGGGTACTCTGGCGACGACGACAACGACGAGGAGAACAATCATGTGGGAGCTACCCCTGATGACGTAGTGGCGGATCCGTTTACTCTGCCATCGGGGGACATCACACACCAGCTGTATAGGTGGCAAGAAGAGCATGCGCGAGTAGGGGCTGGCGCAAGTACTAGCTCTCGCAATAGACATAGCCGCACTCGCTCGTTCTCTGCCGTGCCCTCGGACTCTGAATGGGACGTGGCCTACACGCCCAACCAGATCCGTGCGCCTGGCGGATTCAGACGCCAGTTTGTCCATGACCGCGCCGAGCGCCAGGGCCGGCCAGCCAATATTCTGACTGCCAACTTTGTTGATTTTATCGCCCTCTATGGCCACTTTGCCGGCGGCGACTACCCTAGCGATGAAGACGACGAGGAGGATGTAGAGGGCGAAGAAGAGGGTCCCGAAATACCAGGACTGCCGCCCACAGAGCGTGTACGCCTGATTCGAGCAGCCAAGCGGCAGCAGGCGCGCGATATCAAAGCCACGGCATCACCCAAAAAGGCCTTTTTCCTTTTGGTAAAGTCCTTTGTTGGAACCGGAGTATTGGTTCTGCCTCGTGCGTTTCTCAACGGCGGCTTGATATTCTCCTCAGTACTGATGTCGGCCATTGCCTGGTATGCGCTGCACTGCATGATTATGCTCTCGGACGTTTATCTCAAGCTGGGTGGCAGCTACGGCGACCTAGCGCTAAAGCTGTATGGGCGGCCTCTTAAATACTGTGTCATGGTATCCATTGTCCTAGCCCAACTGGGGTTCTGCTGTGCGTATGTGATTTTTGTTGCGACGAACATGCGAGACCTGTGGAATACGATTACCAAGTGTCAGTACCAGTATCCGACAGAGGTGTGGATCCTATTCCAGCTACTGATTTACGTGCCGCTGGCGTTTGTGCGTAAAATCAAAAAGTTTGCCTCGCTATCGCTCGTTGGCAACTTTTTTATCCTTGTCGGTCTTGGCTACCTTTTTGTCTACGATCTGTGGTCTATCGCCGCCAATGGACCGGCCAAGGTTGTGCAGTTCAATCCAAGCAAGTTCCCGCTGCTGGTCGGCACTGCCGCCTTTTCCTACGAGGGCATTTCGCTAGTCATACCTATTGTTGAGAGCATGGAGCGCAAGGACAAGTTCAACGGCGTTTTGACTGCCTCGCTAGTGATTTGCGCTGGACTCTTTGTCGTAATTGGAGCCCTATCCTACTTGACATTCGGCGAAGCAGTCGAGGCTGTTATTCTTCTCAACTTGCCCAACAACTCGGTGTGGACCTTGGGCGTGCAGCTCCTCTACTCGCTGGCCATTATTATGTCTGTGCCCTTGCAGCTGTTCCCGGCCATTCGGATCATAGAGTCGGGCCTCTTTACGCAGTCGGGCAAGGGCAACCCTATTGTCAAATGGCAAAAGAACTTGTTCCGCACGCTCATGGTGGGGTTTATCGCAATGGTAGCTATTTTCGGCGCGGACAAACTAGACAACTTTATTGCCATTGTCGGCGCCAGCTCCTGCCTCCCGCTGTCATTCCTCTATCCAGTGATGCTCCACTACCGGTCTCTGGCCGATACATGGAGAGCCAAGGCTAAGGACGTGGCGTTGATCACTGTTGCCCTGTTTGGGCTAGTGTATGTCACGTTCATCAGCATTGAAACGTGGGGAACCAGCTCGCCTCCGCTAGATAGATGCGCAAGTACGCCATAGTGTATTGAGTAAATAGAGTCGCTATGAATCCCATTTGGAGCTATCCTCGTGCTTTTGCGGGAGCTTTACACCGGCATTAGGCACTCCCCGCATCCGCTTACGCATATCGATTAGTCCTCGCTTACAGTCAAATAGACTCTGCCGCAGCAGAATACAGTGGCTGGGTACCATCGACTCGAGCTCTTTGTTCTTTACGCATTCCGCAACAGAGTGGCGCTTGATAAACACGCATTCTGAGCGCAGCATGCATCGAATGAATTCCTCGCGAATTCCATCGCACGACGGCATAGTTGTCAAAAAGGTAAAGCAAAAAAGCACGCGTTGGATCGGCTGTTATCTCCACAGGCTGCGAAAAGCCAATCAACTAGCTAGTTTCGTATGAATGATCATGGGACATAAGATATGGTAGTATTGTATTTGATAAGAAAATGGAAGGATGAAGAATGTCAATGGGTGAATGGACAATGTGCCAGCTTAGCAGCAGCCGCAGCAGTCAGCAGTCGACTTTGCGCACTTGCATGACGATCCACAAGAGCATCCAGGGGCGACAGATCCAGCAGAGCACTTGCAGTCAGCACACTTGCACGAATCGGCAGCTGCGTCTTTGCATTCAGCGGCCTTGGTACACTTGCACGATGATCCACATTGGCAGGCAGTAGCGCACTTGCAGTCAGCGCACTTGCACGAACCGGCCTTAGCGCCAGCCTCCTTGCATCCACAGTCAGATCCGCAAGCACAGGCTCCAGTCGTCTTCACGCACTGACACGACGATCCACATGGGCAAGCGGCAGCGCTGGCACACTTGCACGATGATCCACATTGGCAGGCGGTAGCGCACTTGCAGTCAGCGCACTTGCACGAACCAGCCTTAGCGCCAGCCTCTTTGCATCCACAGTTAGATCCGCAAGCACAGGCTCCAGTCGTCTTCACGCACTGACACAACGATCCACATGGGCAAGTGGCAGCGCTGGCACACTTGCACGACGCTCCACATGTGCATCCGGCAGCTACAACTCCAGTGGAGCACTTACAGTCAGCACACTTGCACGAATCGGCAGCTGCGTCTTTGCATTCGGCGGCCTTGGTGCACTTGCATGACGATCCACATTGACAAGTGGTAGCGCACTTGCAGTCAGCGCACTTGCACGAACCAGCCTTAGCGCCAGCCTCTTTGCATCCACAGCTAGATCCGCAAGCACAGGCTCCGGTCATCTTCACGCACTGACACGACGATCCGCATGGGCAAGCGGCAGCGCTGGCACACTTGCACGACGCTCCACATGTGCATCCGGCAGCTACGGCTCCCGTGGCGCACTCGCACTTCGCACCGCACTTGCACTTTTTGCAGCTGGCGGTGGCAGGGCAGGTGCACGAGGTTACGCCCTCCTGGCCGCAAGTGCACTTGTCATAGTTGCAGTCCCCACCGCACTGGCACTGAAAGCACTCAACAGGAGCGCTAGCCTTCTTGTCCTGGGGGCAGCAAGCCATCTTGAAGTTGGTAATAGATTATGTAGAAAAAAGGCGGTAGTGGTTGTTGTTGGTTGTAGAAGAGAATGAATGAGAGTTGATGTTGGTGAAGAAAAAGAAAAACGTTGAAGCCCCCCCCAGGGAGCCAGCCTTTTATAACCCGCAAGAAAATATCTCTCCGTCGCCCCCTATCCTCCCAGCACAACAAGCGCATTACGGCGCTCATGTGCGGCGTGTAAGAGGTTGATAGATGTAAACTGCGAACCTATCTTGCAAAGCTTTTCTTTTCCGAAAGCCCGCGTGATAATGAGGGATTTTCTCCCTCCCCTTTCCGCAAAAAAAACGCTTGGTTGCACGAACCTTTTAGATTTCAAACACTTCTTCCCCAACCAATGAAGATCTCTGAGGCATTTATGCTAGGAGCCCCCTATTCCACGCCTAGGCATAAGCGCAAGCCCCCTCGTGATTGTCTTTGGAGGACCCTCTCTGCGCCAATTGTATGCAAGTGAGCTGTTTTTGCACACATTGTCTCCTAAAATCGCGTGCATGGCGGCAAAAACCCCTGGTGACATCGTTCTCCCTCAATGACTAAGCATTTAGAGGGCCCTGACTAATGGCGTGAGAATATCGTAGCCACCCTGCATTTGACACTTGCCCTGGACTAAAGCGCTCTAGCCAAAAATTAATATCTCCGGAGGCGCAAGTCGCGCGTTAGCAAAAATGCCGCATGCGTGGGCGCTTACGCCACCTTTTTCTAAGGTGTCTCGAATCACGTGTACAATGCACAAGCCTGTGCGCTGTACAAACGACCCATAGACAACCGTGGGCATACATGACCTGAGCCTTTTGTCTCGCAAGTGAATGAGCCCCCTCAGCAGCTGGAAGTTCGCAAACCCTTCAACCTGCCCCAAAAGCTGTGTCTGTCTGCCTGTTTGTGTTGCGGCTTGTGTGACACTTACCCAAGACACCGGCAGAGGTGGACCTAGAGAGTATTCATGCTTGCGTTCCCTCCCGAAACTAACGTCTTCCAATAGCGACAAGCTTAAGAGACGCGCTTATATGAAAAAAAGTGTCGTTCAGAGAAGAGAAAAGGTAAAAACAAATCAGGCGACAGACCTGTAAGCGCTGCAGTCAAAGGCCACTTTTTGCTTTGGGCAAAGTAGGGAAAGCGCTCCTTTGAACACATGGCCAACCTAACCCCTTTTGCTTTCTTTGACAACACTCTCTACCTCCCTTGCCAAGCACAGATGACGCTTTCCTCAAGACTTTAACATCTCCCCACCCTCGTTCAGCAATCCTGCTCAATGATTGGCCTTCTTCAGAGGTGAAAGCGCACTTGGCAGCACAATTGCCATTGTGGAAAGTGTGCTGTTCTTCTTCAAGCCGGATCTCAGGCACTGCGGCCAGCTTTCCCTCCCCGCAAAATGGAGGGCACCAATTTCTCTGTTGGGTAGTACTATGTGGATTTAGAATAGACCCTATATATATAATTATCCTAAATATACGAGTTAAAATAACTCCACAGATCTCGCACCACTAATGTCCCGTAGCGCCATATTTAAACAGCACCGCCATAGTCACTTGTAATCATAATCTTGCGATTATGATCATGGACTCGTAATCGCGATCTGGCCGACTATACTCGCTGCTATCCAACATTCTCCTTCGCTTGAGAGGTATAAAAAGGCAGCTGTGTTTTACTCATGAAATTTGTTTGCTACATCTTCAGCACATCATTTTCCAACTCAGCATTACATTACACTGTTTTGGCCAAACCATGGACGAGGTTAAGATAAAGTTCATGACACTGTTTAATGTAAAGTTGAATTTTAGCGTTGACCCAGACTCTAAGTTTAGTGCTCTTGTTGAGGAATGTATAGCAATGGGTGGACATTGTGAAGACATTACTCATTTTGAAAACAGTGAAGGAGAGAAAATAAACTATGGTGAAGATACAACAGTGAGAGAAGTTATAGATATATTTAAATTAAACAAGTTGGGTGAATTTTACACTATAGACGCCCATATTAAAAGTGATAACTCACGCAAGTGGCTACAAAATACCATTACCAGCCAATACTATGACAAACACAGCAGCGAGGAATAGCTGTAGCTGAGATATTTTATCCCTCAATAGATATGTGGCAAAAACCACGACCTATTTACAAGGAATTAGCACCAATATATGTTCTGGTCCCCGAGTCATTGTCGCCTTAGTCTTTTCTATGTGCAGGTAATATATGTTGGCCATGCCCATAAAACAAAGTATAGTGCCGCACAGGTATGGAGCCGATCAACGACGTCTGCCGTGGTAGAGTGTTGGATAGCAGCGAGTATAGTCGGCCAGATCGCGATTACGAGTCCATGATCATAATCTTGCGATTATGATTACAAGTGACTATGGCGGCGCTGTTTAAATATGGCGCCACGGGACATTAGTGGTGCGAGATCTCTTTAGTTATTTTAACTCGTATATTTAGGATAATTATATGTAGGGTTTATTCTAAGCCCACATAGTACTATCCAACATTGTCTCTGTAGTTGTTGGATATAATGAGGTGTTCAGCACGGTTGTTGAGGAGCTCAAGGAGAAAACCCCCGAAATCAAGAATAATTTAACTCTTGAAACCACTGGCCATAGGACTATACACTATACTGAAGAGGAAACCGTTAGTGATATTATAAATAAATATAACCTGGAGGCTGTGGATGATGCGATTATCCTTACTGTCTGCATATACAACCAATCTTAAGGTGCCTTTAGACAAGGAGAAGCCATGCACCCAGTGCCACTAGCGCCTCTTTTTTACTAGTCGCTTATTATCCATGAGTAAACCAATACATCAAGTGGCCTTATGTTGCGCGGAGCGGTGATTGGCAGTAATCTGATCACCACAGCACTGACGCGTGAGAGGAACAGGCAGTGTTTTTTCCTTGTCTTTCGCGCCGCGACGCATCCTGCTTCTCTGCGTATTTAGCAATTTGTAATCAACCCTTGCAATCGGGAATGGCAGGCATGACACCCACAACCAACACGTCGGCAGCTGGCACGCCAGTGCCCTCGGACAGCGGGGCACGGGGGCCACAGGCCGACGAGCAAGTGGCGGCAGCCGAGGAAAAGGTGATTAACGAGGAGTACAAGACATGGAAGAAAAACTCGCCGTTCCTGTATGACCTCCTAGTGACGCATGCACTAGAGTGGCCATCGCTGACAGTCCAGTGGTTCCCCGACCTCGAGCGGCCCAGCGGCAAGGACTACACAGTGCAAAGGCTTCTGATGGGGACGCACACGTCGGACAACGAGCAGAACTACGTGCAGATAGCGCAGGCGCAAGTGCCGCGCGCCGACGGCGGCGAGAAGCTCAACGCCGACACGGGCGAGGTTGGCGGGTACGGCGGGGCCGAGTGCAAAATCAGCATAGTGCAGCGGATCAACCACGACGGCGAGATCAACCGCGCAAGGTACATGCCGCAGAACCCCGACATCATTGCAACGAAGACGGTGGTGGAGAACGGCGCGGTCTTTGTCTTCGATAGGACGCGGCACCCGTCCACGCCCAGCAGCGACGGCGTGTGCAGGCCCGACATCAGGCTGGTGGGCCACACGCGCGAGGGCTACGGCATGGCGTGGAACGGGCGCCGCGAGGGCCTGCTGCTCAGCGCGTCCGAGGACACCACGGTGTGCATGTGGGACATCCAGGGCGTCGCGCGTGAGCGCCAGTCGCTGCAGCCGCTGGCGGTGTTTTCGGGCCACACGGCTATTGTGGAGGACGTGGCGTGGCACCAGATGCACGCCGACATCTTCGCGTCGGTGGGCGACGACCGCCGCCTGCTCATCTGGGACACGCGCAAGCCCGCCAAGCCCGTGCAGGACGTCGTGGCCCACGAGTCCGAGGTCAACTGCGTGGCCTTCAACCCCGTGTCGGACTTTGTCTTTGCGACGGGCTCGGGCGACTCGACCATTGCGCTGTGGGACCTGCGCAACGTCGGCCACAAGCTGCACTCGCTGGAGGCCCACAAGGACGAGGTCCTGCAGCTCGCCTGGTCCCCGCGCCACGAGACCGTGCTGGCCTCGGCCAGCAGCGACCGCCGCGTCAACGTCTGGGATGTCAGCCGCATCGGCGAGGAGCAGACCGCCGAGGACGCCGAGGACGGCCCGCCCGAGCTCATGTTCATCCATGGCGGCCACACAAGCAAGGTCTCGGACCTTGGGTGGAACCTCAACGAGGACTGGACTCTGTGCACGTCTGCCGAAGACAACATCGTCCAGGTGTGGCAGATGGCCAGCAACATCTACATCCCAACCGACCCGGCCTCGGTGCCCGCCGATGCTGTCGAGTAAGAAAAAAAACCTGCCTTTCCTTTCCTTTCCTTTCCTTTCCTTTCCTTTCCTTTCCTTTCCTTTCCTTCCCTTTACAGTTTTTTTTCTTTTTGAGATTCCTTAATTCAACGCACATTGGAGAATGTCCACTTTCAGGCGCTTTCGCGCAATGGACATGTTCCGCTTCAATAACATAAATCTCGACCGGTACACGGAGACCTACGACCTCAGCTTCTACCTAACCTACCTGTCCAGTTGGCCCGATCTCTACATAGTAGCCGAGTCTGCCGACAGCTCCCTAATGGGCTACCTCATGGGCAAGGTCGAGGGCAAGGAAGAGCTGTGGCATGGCCACGTCACGGCCCTCACTGTTGCTCCCGAGTGCCGTCGTCTGGGCCTTGGCCGCGGCCTGATGGACGTATTGGAGGTGGCGTCGGAAAAGACCTACGACTGCTATTTCGTTGACCTCTTTGTCCGGCCATCAAATCTGGTGGCTATCCAGATGTACGAGAATCTGGGATACACGCTGTACAGGCAGGTCATAGACTACTATGTGACCGATGGCGTAATGCCCACGGAGTACGCAAACGACATGCGGAAGGCCCTGGCCAGAGACGTGGACAGGAAATCCATAGTGCCAGTAAAGCACCCGGTAAAAGTAGAAGATACCTTTTTCGACTAATAGCAGTGTGTGTGTGTGTGTGTGTGTGTGTGCGTTTGTGTGTATAAATCTTTAAAGTCTTCAAAAGAAAGCAAAAAATACTATCCAGAATGCTTAGTTCTTCTTGTCGGCCTCCTTAAAGTCAGCATCCTTGGCCGACGACGACGACGAAGAGTCGGCAGACTCGGACGAAGCGTTGTTCTTGCTAGCGCGCTGCTTGTACACCATCTCGAAGAGCTTGAGCGAGGCCTGCTGGACGTTTCCAGACTTTTGCTTGATCTCCTCAGCCTTCAGCGTCTCCTCGCCCGAGCTGACCTTGGCCAGGGTCTGGCGGAGCTCGTTCAGCTGGGCGCGGATCTTCTCGACCTCGGCCTTATCGAGCTGGTCCTTGAACTCCTCCAAGTTCTTCTCAGTGTCGTTGACAATCGAGTCAGCCGAGTTGGTAGCCTCAATGACCTCGCGACGCTCCTTATCGGCCTCAGCGTGCTTCTCAGCATTGGCAATCATGTCCTCGATCTCGGCCTCGCTGAGACCCGACGACGCCGCAATGGTGATCGACTGGTCCCGGTTGGTGGCGTTGTCCTTGGCCGACACGTTGACGATACCGTCGGCATCAATATCAAAGGTGACCTCGATCTGGGGCACGCCCTTTGGCGCCGGCGGCAGACCGGTCAGCTGGAAGTTGCCGAGCAGCTTGTTGTCGCGCACCAGCTCGCGCTCGCCCTGGAACACCTTGATCTCGACGGCGGTCTGACCGTCAGCAGCGGTCGAGAACACCTGCGACTTTTTGGTCGGAATCGTCGTGTTGCGGTTAATCAGCCTCGTGAACACGCCGCCCAGGGTCTCAATACCCAGGGACAGGGGGGTGACATCGAGGAGCAGAATGTCAGTGACCTCTCCGGCAAGCACGCCGCCCTGGATAGCGGCACCCATGGCGACAGCCTCGTCGGGGTTGACTGCCTTGGTGGGGTCGCGGCCAAAGATGCTCTTGACCGTCTCCTGGACCTTGGGCATGCGCGACATGCCGCCGACAAGGATGACCTCGCCGATCTGGTTCGACGACACGCCAGCGTCCTTCAGCGCTTTCTTGCATGGATCCACCGTGCGGTCCACCAGGGGCTTGGTCAGCTGCTCGTACTGTCCGCGAGTAAGCTTGGTGTTAATGTGCTTGGGGCCCGAGGCATCGGCAGTAATGAAGGGCAGGTTGATCTCGGTCTGCACAGTCGACGACAGCTCGATCTTGGCCTTTTCGCAGGCCTCGCGGATACGCTGGGTCGCCATGCGGTCGCCGCCCAGGTCGATGCCGCTCTCGCGCTTAAAATCGTCAATGACCTTACGCACCAGGTAGATGTCAAAGTCCTCACCGCCAAGATGCGTATCGCCGTTGGTAGACTTGACCTCAAACACGCCCTTCTGGATCTCGAGGATCGAGATATCAAAGGTACCGCCACCCAGATCGTAGACAGCAACAAGCTTGTCTCCCTCCTTGTCCACGCCGTAAGCCAGAGCAGCGGCAGTGGGCTCGTTGATAACACGCAGGACGTTGAGGCCGGCAATCGAGCCAGCGTCCTTGGTCGCCTGACGCTGCGAGTCGTTAAAGTAGGCAGGCACAGTGATAACAGCGTTCTTCACGGTCTTGCCCAAATAGGCCTCAGCGGTCTCCTTCATCTTGCCGACGACAAAGGCGCCGATCTGAGCAGGCGAGTAGCGCTTGTCGCGAGCCTCAACCCAGGCATCGCCGTTGTTGTGCCCAACAATCTTGTACGGAACCTCCTTGATGTCGCGCTGGACCTCGGCATCCTGGAACTTGCGGCCGATAAGGCGCTTGGTCGCAAAGAGCGTGTTCTCGGGGTTGACAACCGCCTGGCGCTTGGCCGGCACTCCCACCAGCAGCTCTCCGTCCTTGGTAAAGGCAACCGTCGAGGGTGTGGTGCGGCCGCCCTCGGCGTTCTCAATGACGCGGGTGGTCTTGCCTTCCATAACGGCAACGCAAGAGTTGGTCGTTCCCAGATCAATGCCGATAACTTGGCCCTGAACCTTGCTGCTCATCATACGCAGGCTTTGAGTGCCACAGTTGGCCCGGACAAAGCTGGGGCGAGCGGCGGCCGACCGCAGACTACGCATGCACGACATGTACATTTTGGAAGGATTTGGGTTTGAAGTATACAAAAAGGAGCCGATAAAGATAAACGCTGGCAAAAAAGGGGGATAGCGTTAGATTTCTCTTTTTCTGACTGAGAAATAAAAACAAAAAAGTGGAAAGAGGAGAAGTAGTGTACAGCGAGACGGTTCAGATATCGCGAGTTTTTTTTTTTTTCCTTGGCCTGTTTTTTTCGCCGTTCTTATATCTTGCTGCTCGAAATCTCACCGTAATCTTTTCACCTGCTCTACGGAAGTTCTGTAGAGCTCCTTGCTAATCACCTTTGATCTGCTTGATTCGGCATGCACAAGGGCTGCAGCACGCTCTTGCTTCTGCGGGATTCCATCGCCATCTATGGCCGCGACTGTGATCTGGGCTCTCCCTCCCCTGTTGATCGCTGGCGAAGATGAGCAAGGGTGTCGTCTCTCACAGATCAGCGAACCAACCCACGCGCCAGCGCTTGTCTTACATGGACGTGCAAATGAGAAGCCGCGCATTAATCAAGCTTTTCATTTGCCAGTGTAGTGCTGTGCGTGCCTGTCAAGCACTGAAGCACGGCAAATAGCGTATATCAACCCAGCGCATCTGCTCCACCCCGCTAGCGCGATCCCTGCCCAAGTCGCTCTCATCCCCTGCGTTCTCTGCCACACACAACTACTACCCTTTTTTCATTCACAATACCTGCCTGGGCTGATCAATGCACAGGCCACCCACTTGAACATTGATCTAATTACCCGTCTTTTTGGCTCGGCTCCACAGTGGCAAAAAAAATAGGGGCAATCGACAATGACGATCATACAAGACAGGTAAGCCCGAAAAATGCGCCTTGAAAGCGCCTCTTCGTGCATCAGGCAAGCTCATGTGCTTGGCGAGTGTCCGAAAAGAATTTTTTTGTGTTTGAACTGTGGCCAGCTGATGGTAATGATGCACAACTTGGCCGCTCCGCTTATTTTTGCGGACATACCCTCGTTAACGCTATAAAGGCCAAGAAGGTGGTGGTGGTGGTGGTGGCGTGCTCACTTTTTTTCCTGTGCAGCTGAGCACCTCTCTTTCTTTCTCTCGTCCAGCTCTGTACTTTTAGGCCGACTTGTTTTCATTAATCTACATTTTATCTGCCTTCTTTTCTTGGCTTGCATTTCCCACGCCCAAAACAAACACACCCCCCTGCATCGTTTAAAAATGGTTGCTCCACCGCTGATTCGGAACCGATACATACTCTCTGCACAATCGCCATCAACGACATCGTCGCCTGGGAACAGCCCTGCTTACCATTCGAAACTCGGCACATATAGCGTTGTTAACTCGTATGAGTTTGTGAGGCCCACGCCTCGCCGGCACATGCAGCGCACTAGCTGGAACCACTGGTAAGAACCCAACCCTCCGGTTGGCTCTATTCTCGCCCTCTTTTGGGCAGGGAGGGGCAAATACGTCTTTACTGCCCACGAACCCTGCCAAGTTCTGACGAGGAGGAACAAGCAGTAGTTTGGCTTGGTCATGCGCAGTCCCGTGGAATACGCCGCCTTTCCTCCCTCTTATTTCTTTGGGAGGGGGCGCTTGTACTATGCGGACATACGCGAAGGCCGCATGACCTTTACTGAATCCGCAAAATACTTTATTGTAGGCAGCTGCGAGACGTAGTGCTGTGCCCGACGGCCAAGCAGGAGCTATACTCGATCTACCGCTGCAATGTTGACAAATACGATATCCGCAAACAACAGGTAGGTCCACAATCCATTATTTTTTGGCTCCTGACTAGCCATTTTATGCACGTTCCGCCATATGTCAAGTGCAGGTCATTGTCCCTTTGATGGTCAATTACTGAAAAGTGCTCAGCTAAATTACACTGTAGTCTACGCGCATCCTAGGCGAATTGGAGTTTGACCCCGTGTCAATGGCGGTTGGTGGCGACTTT
Source organism: Coemansia sp. RSA 2050 (assembly GCA_027578835.1). Lineage (NCBI taxonomy): Eukaryota > Fungi > Kickxellomycota > Kickxellomycetes > Kickxellales > Kickxellaceae > Coemansia > Coemansia sp. RSA 2050. Next base: position 37,390 of record JANBSU010000010.1, on the reverse strand, counting down.
ATTGTTGTTGGCGGACAGCGCGCAGAACTCGCCGTGGCCCGCCTGAGCGACCCTTCTTCGTCGACTGTGGTTGTGAGGTCAGGTGGATCAATCAACAACTTTGTCGCCCTGGATCAACAGCCATCGGCTGCCATGCCCCGGCGCCGGTACCGCGACTCTGCGGCCTTTGTTGAGGATGGCGTGACCAATCTCAGTATCATGAGTAGCCAGAACACGCCACGGCTTCTAGTGTGCAACAACGACCACACAGTGCGTCTGATGTCATTGCCTGGCCTGGATCTGCTCACTGAGCTCAAGTTTCCCACCGCAGTCAACTATGGTAAGCAAAAAACAAAAAGAGAAATTGTACAGTAGCACGTTTGTAATGGACACAATGTGGCTAATTGCGTATCTTGCATAGCTGCCATAAGCCCCGATGGGACCAAGATGTGTGTGGTCGGTGACTCGAATCTCGTATTTCTGTTCAATAAGCGCGGAGACAACTTTGAGAAGATTGCTACGCTGACAGCCTCCGAAGACGCGTCGTTTTCCTGCGACTTTAACCAGAGTTCTGAGCTTTTTGCTGTCGGCAGTCAGGACGGCTACGTTACCGTGTGGGACATTAGGTCGCAGCAGCAAAAGCTCGTGCAGCTCGAGACGTTCCAGCACGGGAGATCGCGCGGCGCATGCCGCAATGTAAAATTCTCGCCATCGGGCTCAGTCGACTTGCTGGCGTTCTCAGAGCACTCGAGCTTTGTCAATATCGTCGACACGCGGTGCTTTGAGAAGCGCCAGATCCTCCGCGTTGCTGGAAGCAATGATGAGCCGATGGCTGAGATTCCGGATAGCCCTACGCTGGTTGAGCCGGATTACCAGATAACTGGGTTGAGATTCGCTTACGATAGCTCGGCTTTGTTTGTCGGTCTCGAGGGATCTATCCTCGAATACTCGGTTGACCGCGTCAGTCGCCACAGCTTCCCAAGCAGCGCCATTATCTAATACCAACCCGCATTTGTACCAATATATCCCATCTTATCTGTATGAAATCCTAATAGCCCCTTATGCGGACCGTTTCATTTTTACAAACTATTGCAAGCATTGCAAAAAAAAAAATAGTGTAGCTTGGCAGCCTTGGTGTAGCTTAAAAAAAGACTGGTGCTGCTGGGATCAAGTCGAGCAACGCCGAACTCTGCTGGGCGCTTGTGCTTATCTTGCTGGATGATTCCCTACGAAGCTTGCGGTTCGACGAGCTTGTCCGGAGTAGGTTCCTGCCCTACTCCCGACTCGCCTGCTCGATAAAGTAAGGGCTTTGGCGAGCCATGAAAAGCGACAGAGACCAGCCCTATCCCTGGGTCGTCTTTTTGCCTGAGCGACCGTATGGGGGAGCAGGCGGGGGGTAGGTATGAGAGCGTGCATTGTGCTCAATAGGCTTCGGATTCCGCCGCATCATAGTGGGCAGCAACGACTCGTGATCCGGAAAGCGCGAGGGCATCCAAAAGTCGACCATGACAGCATCAAACTCATCGTCAAGCCCTTGCTTGCCACGAGGCCTTGCGATAATTGGTGCTGGGTGGAAGAGCGAGGCTTGTCGGCCAATGTCGGCGTATACTTGAGCTGCACGGTTAGTGTCAAATGCCTTGTTGTATGCGCCGTCAATAGCAACTATACCTTGATCCCCGGCAACTGTTGCCAGTCTAGGCAATGGGCCAGCAGGAATTGCCAATCCGCGCCTACGGCTTGCAACTCTTGCGGGCGGCTGCATTGCCAATGTTGGCTCGCCGGCGACAAAAGTCAGCACATGCGCTGAGGAAGGTGGCGCCAAGGTGGCACCCATGCATGGAGGCAAGCCTGCCACTGTGGGTTCATGGCAATGGGCGGGCCCGGCTACATCTACTGTCTGCTGGATGGTGGTTGCGGCCTTTTCAACAGGGTCGGCAGCGACGAGTGCGCGCCCATTGACCGTGTTGCTGGCTGGGCCATCGCTGATCAGCCAAGCCACCAGGGCTAGCCAGGCGACGTAGATTGAAAGGGCGCCCTTGGGGGCTGAGTATTGCCCGAGGATGTGCCAAAAGCCATCATCTGTTGACTCTTGCTGCGGGCCGCCGCCGCTTGAAGGCAAATCCCAGAGATGAGCTGGTTCATTAGTAGGCCGAGTTGCAGTGGGAATTGTGACAGAGGGCGATGGCAGTGGAGACGAGCGATCAGCCAACTTGTTGCGTGCCATGCGCGCCCGCTTGGGTTCAGTGTACCAGCCGCTGAGATCGTAGCGAGGGCCAAGTTGGCTGATGACCCAGCCGGCGGTGAAGGTGGCAGTACCAACGACTACCATCTGCTTGAAGCTGCCAACGTGCTGGCTATAGGCACGGCATGGCAGCAAGAAAAAGAGAAAGAGCACAGGGATGCTGCGGAGATTCATCTTTTTTAAGTGAAAGAATAGCGACATGCAAAAAGAATGCTGATGGTGTGAATGGTGAAGAGAAAGTGCAAACTCTGGTCAGAGAGTAAGCTGATTTTATAGGATAGCGGGACCCTACTCTATCCATAACTGGAGAGCCAGTCTAGCAAATAATTTTTTTGCGCAAGTCAGTTCCAACATACTCAGGGTTGGGGGGGGGACAAATTGTCCTCTTTTGGGTATGTGGAGATTGAAATAAAATTAAAGATTGCCTTGACTTCGACAACAGCGTTCATAGAACAAAAAAATTTTCAGTGGCGCATGTCACTTGTGATATTGTATCGCTATCAACCATTGTTCCGAAACATGTGTAAACAAGGAGAAAGAGGCCACAAAGGCAGCACAAAAGTTGAAATCTAGAGTCTATTCTATTCTTTTTAATCAGGCAGTAGGTGTGTTCAGTCTACCATAAAGCTTCGGCGATGCCTGAGCGATCCACAAGGGGTCCACGGCCGAGACCGCGCGAGCGTGTAATTTGTTGGTAAACACGAGCTGATCATAAAAGATAGCCGGGATTTTCTTTCCAAAAAGCGACGACCCCGGATGCACATGGACGGTCTGAGATCCACTAAGCGAGCGATACGTGCCATCGGGCTGCAGTAGCGCACAGTTATGAAAGAACCCCGACAAGAAGCATTTCAGCACCGTATCCAAATCCGTCCCACACGACCGCTCCGTATCCAAACCAAGCCTAGAGCAAAGACGATTGAGCTGTAAGCGGACGTCCAGCACGTGCTTCATATTGCGACGATTAACAAAGTGCTCCTGGCACCATTCCCGATCACCATTGACCTTGTTAAAGGCACGCAGCAGATTCAAAAACGTTAGGTGGTCGCCCTCCATAGACCGAAACACAGCCTGCGCAGTGTTGCTTTCGTCGCGCTTATCAGCAGGCACGTAGAACAGAGAATCCACTGAAAGCAGCGACACAATATCGATGGCCTCTCGCGTGCATCCGGATTTCTGCGATGCGTAAATGACCTTAGAATAGGACGGCTCCAATGGGAATTCCGACATCCACCGGCCCAGCGCCGTCAGCTCTCCGCGGTCGTCCAGGGCATCCAAGGCATAGAGCTCAAGCAGCGCGTGCTTGAGTGCCTTCTTGGACGGCCGATCCATGAAATCAAACCCCATCACATCGGCGACTCCGGCCGCCTTGAGCTGCAAAACGACCATCGACAACTGGCAGCGCTTGATCTCCGGCACACTGTCCTCGGCCAGCTGCGCATAGTCGGCCTCCGTATACAGCCTATAGCAGAACCCAGCAGCCTCGCGGCCCGCCCTCCCCATCCTTTGTCTCGCTGACGACTTGCTAATCGGCTCCACCAGCAGGGATTCGCCCACCCGCGGATCAAATCCACGCACCTTATGAACGCCAGAGTCAATGACATGTCGGATCCCGGGGATAGTCAAACTGGTCTCGGCGATATTGGTAGCCAGGATGATTTTCCGTGTAAACTCGGGCGCCGCATCAAACACCAGTGACTGCTGGGACTGCGGCAGCGCCGCAAAGATGGGACACGGCAATAGTGCAGGCACCCCCGGCGGCAGGCTAGCGGCAGAGTCGCGCAGTAGGCGCTCCACGTTCTCAATGTCCTCTTGGCCTGAAAGAAACACCAGTATATCACCGCTGGTGCTCGGCGTCTCCGTGTGGATCTGGAGCGCGGTCAGGTGGGCAGAGTCAAGGTAATCGGCTTGCGGTGTCGTCGTATAGTACGTGGTAACGGGGAACTGGCGGCCAGCTACATAGAGGATAGGCGCAGAGTCAAAGTAGTCGGAGAATCGCTCGGCATCCAGAGTGGCACTCATCACAATGATCTTGAGCTCGCCGACACCCGTAACATCGCCACGAGCCTTGTCGACCACCGCAGGCGCAGCAGCAGCGGCCGGCGCCTCGGGCTCGTCGAAAGTAACATGGGTTCCATGAGATCGGTAGTCGCGATATCCCCCGGTCGCTTGTTCCTCGGGTCCATTCTGATTGAGCCCTGCGACTCGCTTTCTCTCCCTCTGTATGTCCTTCAGCATGCCCAGCAAAATGTCGGTCCGCAAAGTGCGCTCATGAGCTTCATCCAAGATAACCACCTCGTATCTCCGCAGCAGCGGATCGGACAATATCTCCCTCAGCAAAAGCCCGTCGGTACAGAACCTCAGCTGCGTCTTATCGCTCGAGCAGTCCTCGAATCTGATAGTGTATCCTACGCGGCCACCCAGAGGCGTGCCCACTTCCTCGGCTACGCGCTTGGCTATGGAGGTGGCGGCTACTCGCCGTGGCTGCGTAATGGCAATGGCCCCGAGCCCGGACTCTAAAAGATACTGCGGGATCTGCGTCGTTTTGCCTGACCCCGTCTCGCCAACCACTATCACTGTCGGGTGCTGGCGCACTTGTTGGACTATTGCTGAACGCGCGGTGAAAATAGGTAGGCCCTCACGCTGCGGACGCAGTCGCTGCGCCAAAGCCCGGTAGTCGTGCTTGGGCTTGGGCTTGGGCTTGGGCTTGGGCTTGGGCTTTGTCTTGCCATTCGTGGCTGTACTGGGTGTGGAGCCACCGGCATCGGGGAGCAGGACCTGGGAAGCCATCCTCACCAAAAAAAGAATAGAATAAAAAATAAAATAAAAAATAAATAACAATAAAAAAGCTTGCAAAAGGCAAAAAGGCTGATTGCTTTTTCTGAAAGAGGGTGTGATCAAGATGTCTGATCAATTAAGTTCCTAGTCAAGATCAAAATGCGATATTGCCTCTAGCGAAATTTCGAATCTTGTCTCTTTTAAAAAGTAATTAATTAAATAAATAAAAAAATGTCTAAACTCGCTCGAGAGCTACTCGCCGCACCCGCCACGGTAAGGTTTGCGAACAAGCCCAAGACGCTCTACGAGCTCCTAAATGTGCAGCGCATGAACGGGTACAAATTCAAAGCAATGCCGGAGCATTGGTATCAAAAGGGGTTCAACGAGTGCTGGTACGAGGTGCACAAGGTCAAATACAAACTATACAAGGACCAGCCGACCCACGGCAAAGCCTGGGGGATACTGTATTGGAACGGAAAAGCCGTGGACGACAAGCCCAAGGAAATCCGCGGCGGTCTTAAATTCAGCTGGAGGCCATACGAAAGCCCCAGCGCCAGCGGCGTATTCTACGACCCCGATCGCGCCTTGACGACGGAGCGTAGGAGGACCAGGTTATTGAGATCGTTTTTGGAACAAAGTAAAAACTAGCATTAATAATACACTTTTGTATTAGCGTCGTCTGCCACTTAGCACCCGGCCCGTAGTCGACAGGCGACTGTGCCTGCCGCTCTCGGACATGGAGTCCATCCTTGGGGGCGCGCCCGCATTCAAGGGCGAGTGCAGAACGTGCATGGGATAGGAGTTCTGGTCCATCGATGCAGTCTGGGCCGGATACGACTCGTGGTCGTAGCTGTGGTCGTGGTATGGATAGGGGCCGGCGTGCTGGCCGTGCATTGGGGAGGGGCCGGCGTATTGGTCGTGCATTGGGGAGGGGCCGGTGTATTGGTCGTGCATTGGGTAGGCGTCGGGAGGAGCCAGCGGGCTTTCCAAGTGCGATCGCTGGTGGTGAAGCTGGTGCTGGTGCTGCTGGTGCTGCTGCTGCTGGTGGTCGCCAGGAGGCATGGCGGCGGGGCCATTGTAGGGCGCAGGGTCGACCCAGGCGGGGCCGCGGGGGCGCAGCGCAAAGGGCGACTGCGGCGGCGGCAGCATGGATGCAGCAGCGGCGGCGGCGGCGGCGGCGGCGGCAGCGGGGGGCCTCTTCTTCCCCAGGCGCTTGGGGCGCATGCGGCGGCAGCAGGCAAAGCAGCGGCAGCACAGCGACGTGATGATGGTGATGAGGACAAGGCCAACGACCACGGTGACGGGCACGGAGATGGCCAGGTTGCGCTGGAACAGCAGCAGGAACTGGTAGAAGGCGTTCTCGCCCTTGCACGTGCCGCCGCGGCACCGCGCGTGGAAGCCGCAGTCGGTGCCGTCGATGAAGCTGCCGGACATGAACATGCACGTCATGGGCGACTGCGGGTTCGAGCACTGGAAGTCGCACAGGTCGCCGGCCATGTTCAGCATGCAGCGCTTGGTCAGGCCCTCGGCGCCGCCGCGGGCCGCGCACTGGGCGTCGCGCGACGTGCACTGGCCCGACGCGCACTGCAGGCCCTCGGCGCCGCCGCCGCACGACGACCCGTCGCTGACGTGGCGGTCCGGCGGGCACTCGGGCGCCGCGCCGTCGCACACCTCCTGCACGTCGCACTCCGAGTACGACGCGCGGCACACGGCGCCGGCCGCGCGCAGCTTGCACCCGCTGCAGCACGCGTCGTTCGAGTCGGCGCACACGGCGCCCGCGCGCAGGCGGCACGTGGCGCCGTCGCAGCACGGGTCGGCGCTGCACTCGGCGCCGGTGCCGCAGTCGCACTCCTCGCCGGGCTCCTTGATGCCGTTGCCGCACATGCCGGCGCTCAGCGTCAGCCGGCTGCCGGGGTCCTGCAGGCACCGCGCCGACGCGGCCGTGGCGCACATGCTGCGCACCGAGCACGCGCTGAAGTCGTCGGTGGCCACGGGGCTCGTCGGGTTCATGATGAACCGCGCGTCGCAGCTGCACCCGCCGTCGCACGGGCAGCACGCCCTGCACCCGCCGGCCGCGCACGGGCAGTCCTGCGCCGTGCAGTCGTGCGTGGCGCCGAAGTTGTGCCCGACCTCGTGCGCCACCACCTTCCACTCGTCGCGCGACACCGCCGACACGCCCGTCCCCGACGACACGCCGCCCTGCACCGTGTTGGCCGACGCCGTCGTCGTGCACACCGTCCCCAGCCACGCCAGCCCGACCTCGGTGCCCGTCGGGCAGTTCGTCATCAGGTGCCACAGCCCGCACCCGTCCTTGCCGCCCTTCGCCGCCCGCCACGTGCTGAAGTCGCTGAGCCGCTTGTCGATCGTGTACGCCTCGCTGCACCCGCGGTTCCACGCCTTGGCGCCGTCGGGCGATGCCGGGCACACGAGGTCCTCGATCTGCAGCTCGATCAGCCCCAGCGCCACGTTGAGCTGCCGCTCGTACACCGCGCTGGCCTGGTTCCAGTCGCTGAGGATCTGCGTCCGCGCCTTGTCCTGCGACTGGTAGCTGGTCACGTACGAGCAGTCCGCCGCCGCCCCCATGTACAGGATCTTGCGCGCCGCCGAGCACCCCGAGCGCAGCGCGTTGGCGCTGCTGTCGAACGCCACGTCGCCCCGCCGCGCCAGCCCCGCCCTTGCTTGCTGCTGGCTGCCGCCCAGCCCCGGCCCCGGCCCCGGCCCCGGCCCCAGCCCCAGCCGATCGCTCGCACACGAGTGCTGCCCGCCGCCCCCATGCTCCCCGTGCTCCCCAACCAGGTCCGACTGCCGGTACGCAATCGACGCCGCATGCCGCAGCCCCTCGGCCCGCGCATACGGGTTGCTCAGCACCGGATCCCCCTGCCGCTTCGTCAGCGTGTACGTGTGCGCCGGCTTGACGTACACGGTCTCGCCGTCAACGGCAAACGCCCCGTCAACCACCGCCCGCCCGCCCGCGTCCCTGTACACAGACAGCCGAGCCCACGAGTCGTGCACGTCAAACGAAAACTGCGACCGCTTGATCTGCCCCCACTTGCGGATGCTCTCGGACCGCTCGTACGGCTGCACTCCCCCAGTCCGGAGAACGTGCCCTCGGTACACCCCAATGTCGTGTGTCGCCAGCCTCGAGCGCACTTGCCGCCCCGCCACCGTGCGTGTCATCGTGGCATTCGGGTGCACGAGGTCCGTGTTAGCCTCCACTATCAGCCCATATGTCGTGTTGAACACTCGCACCTCCATATGAAACGTACCATCGTCCTCTTCTATCATATCCTCCAGCCTGTGTGCTGTGTGGAACGACCGCTTGCCTAGCCCATTGCTACCCTCGCTAAACCGATGTACCACCGGCTCTGACAGAAACTCGTATTGCGAGACAAACGGAATGCTGCTACTCAAAGACCGACCTACAGCTCTGAATAACCATCACTTTAGCGAAAACTCCTTTTTCACTTTTGCATAATGCCAGCTGCATTTGTCGCCGTACCTTGCACCACCACCACCGGGCCTATGCTCCACTGTGTAACCGCCAGTCCAACCAGAAAAAAACCGCTGGTCCACATTATCCCTCTATCTCTATAACACACTCCTATACACAAACCCGCGAATTGAACAGAATGACACTGTAAAATAGTGCCAGTAAAAAAAAAAAAAAAAGAAATAAAAGTGAAAAAAAAACAAAAAGGGTGCATTGTTGTCAAAACGTGGGTGCTCTTGCAGTAAAAAAATCAAGGGATGGGCATCGCCTCCCCCGTTTCACAGTCCAGCGTGGAATTCTCTCCCCCCGCCAAGCCACCATATTCCCAAATGCAAAAAGAGAAAAGCTATTTTTGTTGAAAGGCGCCAAGGCTGGTATTAATAGACTACGATCTGAACCATGCTGGAGGCGGAGGCGGAGGCGGAGGCGGAGGCGGCGCTAATGGCGGGGACAATGGCCCAGATGGCGATGATGATCCAGGCATTGGGGGCGGTGGTGGTGCATGAGGTGGTGGTGCCGTCTGCGACCTGCCATGCCATTTCAGCTGCCACAGCCCCTCTGAAAACAGATCAATGATCATCGGTCGCCCCTTTGGCAGATCGCTAACCGCCGCACTGCCCGAGATGTAGTCTCGCCACCCACTGCGGTACCGGTTGATGGTCTGTTCCCAGAACATCGCCAGCCCGTTCATATCCTTGCACTTTTCCATAAAGTGTGCCCGCAGCGTATCAGGGTTGGCTTCCGACTGTAGTAACCCAGCAGGCGGCGTCGCCGATCCACCATCACCTTCCTCCAGACCACAGGGAGCATCGTCTGCTATTGCCAACTCCGATCCCAAGTCCGACAGCAGGTCGCCATGCCAAAATCCCTCCACCGCTCCACTCTCGCCACCGCCGCCATTGCTGCTGCTACCGCTGCCGCTGCCGTTGCTTCCTACGCTATCGCAAAGGACCGCGGGCACTGTCGGCACTACCGTATTCACTGGCCTGGCCTTCTTGGCCTCGCTCGCATAAGCCGCCCGCGTAATCGCCGCATTGACAGAGTCAAAGTCCGCTGGTTGCAGCCCAACTTGCTCAATTATAGGTAGCTTGTGCGTGCCCTCCGCCACCATGTCCTTCCACTTGCTCGCGCATTCGTCAAAACTTTCGGGATGGAGCACCTGGTGCGGCCACATGTCGCGCGCGTTTCGCGTTGGGTAGTACGACGGAATCATTCGGTTGCCGCTCGATTGCGACGGCAGTGCAATGCTCTCGCCAAAACCACTGCCTTGTACACGGGTATTTTGGCGGCTACCAGAAGGTGTTGGCTGTAGAGCTGGCGCGCTGCTGGGCGTTGTCGTCGTATCTGTCGTAGCTTGCGCATCGCTGCTGTTACGCCCACCACTTGCACCCAGGTTCGCTTGCAAAGCCCCAGCAGGCCCCTGCCCAGACTGGCTGCTACTGACGGCACTACCATTACCAGGAGGCTGCTGCTGCTGCTGCTGCTGCTGGTTTACCGCCTGCGGCCGCAAGCGCTTCTGATGCGAAGTGAACAAGTGATTGTTGATCCACAGGAACTGCCCCGGCCCGCAAATCTGCACAAATGCTGTTCCAGACCGATGTACATATTGCGTGTACTGGTAGTCCAGCTTCTCAATCGTATAGTCACGCTGCAGCAGCGTACTGTCCGGATAGTTGGCCTCTGCCTCGACATCTAGGATAAAGTCCTGATCCTCGAGCAGCTCACGCTCAAACGCATATGTCGGGAGACATTTGCCCATGCGCCGCACAATCCGCGCCCTGCGCCTCTTAGAAGCCAAGCCAACATTTGCCTCCGAGCTGCTGGTCGCCGTGGATGCCTCGCTGTCGCTGCCCGAGTAGTCAGCCAGGTCAGTGTCTGCATCAGAGCTGGTCTCGGGCTCAGAGTCATCGTCACCAAAAAAGTCAAACGATTGTACCCACTCGTCGTCAAAAATCGCCTCAACTGGCGGTGGTAGTGCATTTTTAAGGTCGATACAGATCGGCGAGTGAAACGGATGACTGTCATCAAACGCCACATCCTGAGCTCGCGGCGCTTCGACTAGTCGCATCCCGCAGCGCTCGGCCACCCGAGCCCACCCTTGCGCCATCTCATCTATCAAGTGGTTGGTGCAATTGAGCCAGTTGATCGACAAGTGGAAGCATGTCATCGGGTTCTGAACTGCATCCAGATGCACCATACAATTCTCCACACGCGACGACTTTCTCTGCAGGTCAAGGTCCAACTTGAACTCACGCGTCTGGTACAGCTGCTTCGGTAGCGACCGCCGAGCCCACCGCTTTGAGAGCTCGGGGTACACATCGGGCGTTTTGCGATAGTCGCTTGCCGGCAATGATTCGACTCCAGGAAACTGCTGTTGCATAGTGCTGGTTGACCGTGACACTCCCATCGGTCCTGTCCTAGAGCTGGGTGTTTGCAATTGCTCCGGCTGCTGAGAGCTGGCGGCAAAGTCAGGTCGATGACTAGCACCTGTCATTGAGCTATCGGCGTTGTTAAGAGTCCCACTGTCGGCATTGGAGCCTTGTAGACCAGCCGCATCGACCGACTGCCTTGACAGCTGGCTAACAACGTCGGTGCGGGCTCGCAATCTGCTGGCGGGCTGTGCACCCGTGCTGCGCGAGTCTGAACCAGAATCAGCCGCTGTATCATGTCCGCCTGCTACACTGGTGCCCTTTATAGCCGGGCCAGCCAGTGCAGATGAATTCGCAAGCAAAGCATTCTTCTTCGTGCCAGTGCTTTGCACAGAAGAGGTAGCATCGCCGTCGTTGTTAAACACTGATGGCGCATTGCTGCCCTGCCGACTGCTTGGCCGACTGACGCTGGGAGACGCATTGTTACTGGTCGGTATGTAGCGAATAGCCTTGTCTGCAAGCCCAATAGACGACATCAGCGAGCTCTGACCGCGCCCAGATGACGGGTGACTAGCCAGAATCGACTGATTCCCGCATTCTATGGCAGTCTCCGTAAACGCGTAAAAGTGGTAGCCGTCCATAAACGGGCCTGAAGACTGCACAGAAAAGAACAGTCCACGCTCCATTAGTCGGTTCCCGTAGTTCACTGCACTAGCACGCTTTGTCACTCCCTCAAAGTTCACTAGTATCCAGTCCACTAGTTGATAGCCAGCAAAAATCGAGCTGTAGTAAGTGTAGTGCCAGCGCAGATTGCGAAGCTCCACCCCCGCTGTCTGATGCTGCAGTGCACACGCCAGCTGTGTGTATGGCGACTCGACATTGAGCGGGCCTAACAGGCCCATGGCCGTCACGGCTGGCTGCGGCAGCGATATAGGCTTGGTTGGGTCGAGGAAAATCTTATCGTTGATGTAGCAGTACAGCTGGTAGCTCAAGTACGGCACTGGGTACATTGTTGTATACCTGATCTGCATCAACATGCTTGGAGTGAGATCGCTCAGCCCTAGTGACTTTTTGCTGGCATATCCCAACCCACCCTACTCATGGCAGCATTTACAATACAGAATTAGTAAACAATACTACATGTCGTGCAAGGCCAAGGGTTAATTGGCAGGTGACTTACCGGTCCATAGCTGGAGTTGCTTGCCATGCTCGTTGCTTGCTGAAGACCCTGTCGCATCTCGGCAGGCAGTGCGCCCAAGAATCGCTCCTCAAGCTTTGCCTTCTCGTCCTTGCGCAGCAGGCGAAGGATATGGTCCAAAAACTTTTCAAAGTTGGCAATGCGCACGTCTTCAACTGACATTTGCGAGTTTAGCTTGGTGCTGGCAATCGTATCGCTCCCCAAGTGGTCGCTGGGAACCAGGATATACCGAGCACGCCAGTACTTGGTCGCCTTGGTAGAATTGGTCTGGAACCCGAGGATCTGGTAGTCGTGGCCATTCCAGTTGACCTCGTCATCGCGTGGATACTCAAAATTAATCTTGGCCGGTGTGTAGCCCGCGTTGTTGCTGCGCGACCACATGTGGAACCTGTAGCGCTGCTCGGCTTTGTTGAACGGCTTCCTTCGCTCCCACCGAGTGACTGTCACGCCGGGCGTGTGATTAGCCACGCTGCTGTCTTGAAACTCGAGCATTTGGACTTGCCGACCATTGCTCATCCATATCGACCGGTCCAGCTTCTGCGACACGCCAGAAGGCAAGATGCTCGAGTGAGGCGAGCCAGCAGCTAAGAAAGACTCTGCGCCGCTAATAGCAATGCCTGTACCTCCGCCACTGCCACTACGCACGGCTAGCCGATCAACGCCATCGGATCGGCCATTGAGCTTGAACAAGGCCCCGCGCTTGCCGCTCCCAGCAACTCGGTCGCGAGGGCCTCGAGGGGCAGCCGAGTCAGAGGTCTTGATAAACTGGAACCCTTGCGCCAAGCGCAGGTACACCATCTCCTTTAGCATGATTCGTGTCGATCGATCTGTGCGCTGCGTTGCGCTCATCTGACCAGAGCCAACAGACTTGCTAGCTGGTGTCCAGCAGGCCATAAACTGCGAAAACTCCTCAGAGTCGTCATGCCGTGAGCCGAGGGGGTCCTCCGACAATGTTTCTTGCGTCTGGATATCGTAGCTGAACACATTGTAAAACGTCTCGAGATCGGGCGGGTAGTAGTTGGTCACCAATGGCAACGAGGCTGGCGTACACAGAGATCGCCACTTGGGAGTGTAGCTCGAGAGCGAGGAGTACGTGGGCAGTGCAAGCGCCCATCGCTGGTATAGCTCGTTGTGCATAGGCGGATAAAGCCATGGTCTGTAAGGGTTGTACGAAAGGCTGTACCGTCCTCGCAGGCCCTTTGGCGAGACGTCGGGTATGTGACTGAGTATCATCCGATCGTTTAGCAGCAAACCCTTCCCATACTGAGGCGATCCGCTGTGGTAGTCGGTCGGTGCCGACGGCTGGTTGGGCCCAGCGACACTATATGGCAGGGTTGTCGCTTGCCAGCCATTGGGCAGCGTAAGGTGAAAGTCAGACTCGCTAAGCAGTGCGTTAGGGAGCGTGGAGTGGCGGTGCGATGGCACGCCCATCGGCATCGCCATTCCAGGGGGAGTTTGCTGTAGCGAATGGCTCTGGTGCTTGGGAGACACTCCCTGAGCGTCATGGCCTCGGAAGGTGCGGATTTCGTCCAAGTGTGACTGCTTGGCCACCGACTCTGCAACTGGTAGTCGCTCAACTGGTGTCACAAGTGACATTTCGCCAGACAGACGGTTGTAGTTGTGCTGGACGTACTGGCCGCGAGTGATTGACTGCGGTGACTCTGCAACACGCTGCAAGCCCGGGCGTCCAGCAAGATCAGCAATAGCCACACGGCTCCTTGAGCCGCCCGCAATCGAGTAAAGCGACCTCTCGGGTGATGCGCCATGGCCCTGCCCTATCCGCCGCTGACCAGCCTGAGGTGCAGTAGGAGGTACAGTAGACTCAATCGGCTCAGCCGCTTCTAAGCTGGGCTGCATCTTGACATGCTGCTGAGGGCGCTTGCGCTGCGAGTTGTTTCGCACAAAAATAGACGAACGCTGTGTACCAGCCGCGCTAACTCCACCAAGGTTCGCATCGCGGGGAACCGACGATGACGAGCTAGTGCTGTGTTCAGCGCGCGGCGGGGGCTTTATAAGCTGACCATGGCCCAAGTTGGGCGAAGCCGAGGTAGAAACAGTGGCCAACAGGTTGTCCAGAGCCTCGACGCTGCTAGCCAATCCTACTTCAACCCGCTCAGTTGCAACTCGGTTGTCCAAGTGGCGCAAATAAGGGCCCTGCTGATGGTCGTCCCAGTGCACTGACGCATTTGAGGGCAACAAAATGCTCTGCTGCGACGCGGTATGCAATGATCCTAGCGGGAGACGGTGCTCACTGGTGCCACCGGTATGTGTCAATTGTGCTGACTGCGACATTGCACCAGATGTGCTATCCGCAGCGCCAGCAACACCACCGCCAGGCGCATGGTCTCCCATGGACATAGCACCTGCAATGGCTCCACGGCTCATGCCCAACCCCGTAATAGCTTGGCGGTCATACTCGGCAAACAGGTCTAAAAGCTTCTCGCGGCTATGCACCAAGGGCAACTTGCGGTCCAGAGGGAGAATCCGGCCATGGCCGATATCCCTAGTAGCAGAGAAAAACTGCGCGTCCATTGAGCGCGAGTCCTCATCTCGAGATTTAAACCGCCCTTCGGCTATGCCATCGATTCCCGATACCGACTGGTTGTCAAACTTTAGCGCTGCAACCAATTCAGGGTCAAAGACGCTCAGATCTAGATCAGGCACCAATGGCGCCACGTGCATGTAGTTGGCCACACCAGTGACTGGCAAATCGTCCATCTTACACCGGGGTCTAAATTTACTGTCGCGCTCAGAGGTCGGGTCGTCGATGTTGTAGAATCCGCAGTCAACCCAGTAGGGAAAGTAGAAGTAAACAACACGGTTGTCCTTGCTCGCCGACGAGGTTGTTGACTGGGAGAAAAACGGGTAGTCAGCGGTACGCAGTTCTAGGATGGCGCCGGGGATGTCTGAGACGTTGTCCGGGTTACTGAGTAGCGCGCTGGCAATCGAGCCAGAGAACAGAGCTTCAGGATCCTGCTTGGATCCCTTTCCAGTAGACCCAAAAGCTGTCGTTGGCGCTGATGGGCCTACAGGGGCCTTCGCGCTGTCGTCGGCTGCATTGGATCTATGCCGGGAGCCAATTAGATAAGGTAAGAGGTTCTGCTCCCAGTTTTCGTCGTTAAAATAGAGCGGGTCAAGCATGATCGGATCAACAATGGCCTGAGCAGGGGCCGGTAATGGAGCCTTTTCTCCGCGGTCCTTAGGCAATGCTGACGCGGGCATGCTGGCGACTGGGCTGATGAATCCCGGCGGGCCCTCGTCTAGCGGCGAGACGGAGTTGAGCTCGGTATCCCTGGCCTTTCTAGCTATAATCCTATCCTGCTCACGCAGCAGCAGCGCTCGCATCTGCTCTTGCTCAGTGGGGACTATTGGGGCCTTGAAGCGGAAAAGCGGTGGTTTAAACAGCGGCCTTGGAGCAAGGCACACGAGATCGGCGCGCATGCCATAGTGCAGCATGCGCTCGGTGGTCAATCGTAGCATCCTCTTGCTCACATCAAAGACGCCAAACGACGGCGTAATGACAATAGTGCTTAGGCCCGTTCTAGACAAGTCGCGATCTACGTGGTGGCTGGCAAAGCTGTTTATGCCCAGGTTGATCGCCTCAAGTATGTTGCCCTGGTGCGCCTTGCTCAGGTCGCCGCGCAGGCGGTGGCCGGCGCTGGTCTGAATTTCCTGGATGTCGCGGCGGTAGCTGTTGGACTCTGAGAGAATTTCGGGCAGAAAAGCAGACCAGTCGGGGCGGACCTCCATGTCAGCAATGACCTTGTAGTAGTCGCGGTAGTACCTGCCGCTGTCCTCATCAAGGATCAGGTCCTGAAAGAATAGGCTATCGCGTACATTGTAGAACCAGCGAGAAAACATGACGATTGTCACCATGTGGTTGAGCTGTTTTTCTTTCCACCGCCGAAACAGCTCAGCCAAAAAGGAGTTGACAACTTTTTCAAAGCACAGATTCCCGTCTTCCTGATAGGACCACATCTCCTCCGACATTTGGATAAATATCAGAAAGCGCCCCGACTCTGAGCGAAAGATAGGCTGGCTCTGGCTGCCAATATAGCCACAAGGAATCTGGCGCCCGTCCTTGTAGATCCGACGCACAGAGGCACGGATCAAGCCCTCCATGTTGGCGGGCTTGTTGTTATGAACGGTCATACGCGACAAGTTCCGCCACAGCCTCCACATGTCGCTGCGGCCGACATACTGGTCGCGAAAGGCAATCTCAACAAAGTCAGCGCGAATAGACTCGCATTCTTCGGCGTTACTCGTGTCGATCTTGCGAATGCTCACCCGTTGGTTTGCCTGGTAGTCGCCCCACAGCGCACGCACAACACTGCTGCTAACCGATGCTTGAAGCTGCTGCGTATCTCTTCGAACTTCGCCTACATTCAGCAGAACCTCGCGGTGTGGGTCAGGCCTTAAAATGCTCTCGTTGTGATCATCGTCGGCACGCTCCACTTCACCCATATTCTCGTCGTTACCATCTTGCGCGGCTCGCCACCGGCTAGGCGCTTTGGCTTTTGATGGGCTCAAAGGCTGGCCCAAGTGGTGCCTATCGTTGTCACGCATTGCATCCGGCATCGCTCCACGCGACTCGACACGGCCGGGTCCTGGCTTCAAATCGGAGCTTCGTTCGCCAGTATCAGCGACTTGGCCGCCACTAGCTGGGGAGGCTGAGGGTTTGCTATGAGGTGGCACGGTGCCCTTACCCTTGCCAGTATTGGGAGGCTCGCTCGAATGGGCTCCGCCAGCTCCAGGCTCTGCATCTAATGAGCCCTTAAGCGAGGTCGGGTCTCCATTGCCGTCGTCGCCGTCGGGAATGGGTCTGATAGCGACAATATCGCCCTCGCGGATACCTGGAAAGAAGGCTGGGTTCAGCACCAAGTCACTCAGCGAAAACGTGTCCTCATGGACCCTTAGCATGCACGTTTTGTTAAACAGCGCACTTGCTCCATGGCTGGCGTCGTCGCCTTGCGCACTCTGATTGCCGCTACCACTGCCGCGATGACCAGACGACTGATTGGCATTCGAAGCTCCTCCGGCTAGCGAGCGTCCGCGATTGGGCTTTTGGCCACGCCTGTCGAAAATGGAGACATGGCCACGGCCACCTGGCGCTGGGTTTGCTGGCGGCATTTGTCTCCACTACGCTGCTAGTAAAACAAATGGAGAATGGTAGAAATTCGAGACAAAATTAAACTCAAAAGTAGAGAAGAGAGGAGCTTGATAATGCAGAGCACAAATCACTCTATGTGCATTTATTTGAAGATCACATGCTTGACACTACTATGCCTTTACGCGCTTGGGCGAGGGCTTGGTCGCTGCTTCTTCGGCCACGCATCTCTTAGCGCTGGTATCTGGAGGCTCAGCACGACTGTGGATGAGCTCTGCTCCCTCAGACTCGTAAAACTCGGCTAGGCCCATTACTTCGCACATGTCCTTGTACTTGCGCGCGCCTCGAAGCAAGGCAAACTGATCGGCCTTTGTTTCGGGGTACATCAGCAGCAGTGTGTACTTTGTGTTGGCAAAGACGTTGCTAGTCCGCACAGCATACTTTAGGTACTCTTGCGCCATGTCCATGGTAGGCAGCATGCCCTCGGAGCGGAATATTGACGGATTGGTAGATGCTCCTCGCGCAGTCATAACGCTGCTCGCGCCAGTTTCGTCACGTGCCATTTGCATGTCAGCGTACTCGTAAATGTCGCCGTTGAGAATTATAGGAAGGTCCGGCAGTTTGTTAACTATATCCTTCAGGCGGCTCCACATAGCCTTCTCCTGCGGCCGCATATCCCTTGTGCGACAATGCACAGTCAACGCCGAAATCCCCGTAGCGGCTATCCGTCTGACCAGCTCGAGAGTCTTTTCCACGTCGTCAAAGACCCGGATTTTGCACGTAATAGGCAGATTGATGTTCTTCACGAGCACATCTAAAATCGAGCACAGCCTGTCTGGATCCGACATGAGCGCTGCCCCCATTCCGCCTTGGATCGAGAACTTTTTCGGGCACCCGCAGTTCAAGTCAAACCCAGACACGTCCTGCTCGACTGTTTTTGCTGCTGCCAGAGCTACCTCCGGCCCAGCCGATCCGAGCTGGAATATCACCTGTTGCCTCTCGCTCGGGTGTGTAGTGAAGATATCCTTGTTGTTCTTTACGTAGGAGATGACGCCCGTCTTCTCGTCAACCATTCGCTCGCTGCCCACGATGCTCTTATCGACGATTTCGGGCCCCCACATCAAGTCAGCCCCGTACTTCTGGCACAGCAGTCGCATAGGCAGAGTGCCAACTCGTACCATGGGCGCAAGGAAGAAGCCGTTCCGGTACCTGTCCCTCCATTCTGTGCGCTTATTGTTTTCGGAAGTCACCGATTGGGCGGCCATTCTTAGTAGTGCGAAAAGAAAAGAAAAAAAAAAAAGAAAAAAAATTAGCCTTGGAGCAAAAGAAATTCCCAGAAGGCATTTCAGCAAGAGAGACCTGAGCAGCTCGACTCGAACGAAAATCCTCAGTATAAATTTAGACTATCGAACCACCCGATTAAAAATAGTCATGTTTTGGGGAACCAAATCCCTGCTTTGAGGGACTATAAAGCGAGTCCCCACCAGCGGTCTCAGCAGTCCACGCTCTCTCCTCTCTTTCCTCCCATCCCCCTCTCCCTACCCCTACATTTCCCCCTTGTGTTGCTGGCCAACAACATTCCAATTTCGCAACCTCCAACCAAACTATGAAGCTGACACTTACGCTAGCCACCCTTGCCACGGCAGCCGCCACGGCCAAAGAGTTCAACGGTCTGTCGTATAACCCGAAGCAGCTCAAGACTGGTGCCTGCCCGACGGTCGACACGGTGCGCGACGACCTGGGCGTGCTCAGCAAGTACACCAACCAGGTGCGTATCTACTCGGTCAAGGACTGCAACCAGGGCGAGCCTGTCCTCCGCGCCATGGAGAACACCGACTGGAAGGTGCAACTAGGCATGTGGGTCAGCGAAGTCGAGTCCGTGTACGAGGCTGATAGAAATGAGCTTATCCGCCTCGCCGGCGTGTTTGATTTCAAGAAGCACGTCACGGCTGTTATTGTTGGTAACGAGGCCATCTACCGCAAGGAGCAGACATCGGCTCAGATCGCCGCCAAGGTCCGTGACACAAAGGCAGCGCTGGCCAAGGTCGGCCTGGGCAGTATTCCTGTCACTGCCTCGGAGACCTGGCCCCACTACGACCCAACCTTGATTGCTGCTGTTGACTATGTAAACGTCCACGCCTTCCCATTCTGGGAGGGCACTCCTATTGCCGGCGCTCAGGACAAGGTGTTTGAGCACATCTATGACATTCAAAAACTGGCCGGCTCAAAGAAGGTTGTTGTGGGCGAGACTGGCTGGCCCGACGCCGGTGGCAACCATGAGGCTGCCGTGCCCTCTCTGGCTAACGAGCAGCGCTACTTGAAGGAGTTTATCTGCCGTGCCAACTTGGAAAAGATTGACTATATTTGGTTCTCGGCCTTTGATGAGGCTTGGAAGCCCGTCACTAACGCTAGCGACGTTGAAACTCACTGGGGCGTGCTCAAGGGCGACAAGACACCAAAGTTTGCCTCCCCTATGTACGACTGCAAGGGCTTTGTTCCCAACGCCAAGCCGTCTTCTTCCTTGTCGTCGTCACCCTCGTCATCGCCTTCGTCGTCCAAAACCGGCAGCAAGACCTCGACCACGCCTAGTGGCCATTCGAACTCCAACAAGAGCGACAGCAAGTCCTCGGACACTGACAACGAGAGCGACAGCGACAGCGACAACTCGTCTGACTCTCAGGAATCGTCCGACACTAGCAAGAGCGGCGCCGTTTCGCTGCTAGTTGGCTCTGGCTTCTCGGCTGTAGGCATTGCTGCCTCGGTGGCTGCTCTGGCCGTGTCTGCTCTGATCTGATGTTAGACTAGATATTTATGTTGCCAGTGCAATAACCAACCTATGCTAGAACATTGTACCTTGACATTTAATTTGTCATATCTTAGCCTAGTTGGTCGCTGATAATCTGCAGCAGGTGTGTGCAGCAATCTAGGTAGGCTACGCCAAACATATTGAGGTGGTTGACGAGGTGGTAGAGCTCGTAGATGGGAGCCCGTTTGTCGAAACCCGGCGCCTTGGGTAGATGCTCGTGGTATGCCTCATAGAGCTCGTCGCTAAATCTGCCAAACAGCCTCATAATGCCCGGCTCTGACTCGCTATGACCCCAGTAGACTGCTGGGTCGTAGACCACTGGCTTGCTATTTTCGTCTTCCGCACAGTTGCCGCTCCACAGATCGCCATGGATCATCGATGGGGTGACAGTTGCCATGTCTTCAAAGAAGGCTGGGAGGTTTGCTAGTAGCTGCTCGGTCTGTCTCCGCGTTCTTTCAGGGAGCGGTGCTTGGTCAAACTGGAACTTTAGCCTTGTATGGAGAAAGTCTACCCAGCTCTCACTCCAGCCGTTGTGCTGCGGTGTGATTCCAATGTAGTTGTCAATGTCGAAGCCAAACTTTTCTGGCCCCTTGGCTGAGTCCATCGTCGCTAGCATTTGGCCAAACTTTCTCTGGTCGCTCAGCGGCTGTAGCTGGATAAACTCGGTGACCAAGAAGGCACCGTCGGACACTTTGTCTATGCCAAGCGGACGGGGTACACGGAATGTGCCGGTCTGCCGAAGAGCGCTTAGTCCTGCTACTTCTGTCTCAAACACCTTTACGCATGCCTGCTGGTCCATAGCGGCATCGGCTATGTGGTGCTTGACAAAATACTGGCATCCGTTGGCTGTCCTAGCCATAAATGTATCGTTAAGCTTGCTGCTACCAATAGAAGTTAGCAGGGTAATAGCATCTCCGGCGAATAGCCCAGAGTTGTTTAGCGCCCTGACGAGCTCGGTGGTCGACTCGGTGCAGACCATTTTGGCAAAACAAAAGGGCTAGTTAAAAATCACATAAGCATGGCCCGAGAAGGTGATAATTAAGGTGATAGTGCTACAGGCAAGTGTCATTGCATAATGGGCATGCATAACTATTCCCAACGTTACAGTAGGTAAGCCACTTTACTATTTGCCGGCAAGTCAGACTGTTTAATAAAATGTCTATAAAACTTTTTAAGAAGAGCTATTGGCCCCGAGAGAATAAGCCTTTGGTGTCAGAGAGCGCTTGTAGTGCTTTCAAGCCATTGCTTACCAAACATATTGTCTATGGCAAAATGACATTTGTTAAGTAGAGAAAGCGAAAATAGAGCGTCATTTCTTGCTGAAGAAAGCATTAAGATAGGGGCAATATTTGCTTCCTAGTTGTTCATCCTACTTGTAAACTCTACATTAAATCACTGCCTATTTGCTCTTCTTCAATGTCGCTATGATCACTAGGAACGCATGTCGTATCAGTGTACCCACTATCGCTGTCCTGGTCAGCCATATCATGGGTGCCTCCATTTATAAACTTATGTCTATCTGTGGCAGCGTATATGTAATACTTGCCATCATATTTTGTCACTGCATACTGTGCCAAAACATCCTTTACTGACGCCTCTTTTGTGTATACTAGTTTGGCGCCTTCTTCATTTTTAAGCAAAGTATAGTACTTACTAACGCTATTTCTCTTGAAAAATTTTTGAGCAGCACTGCTGAACTTGGAATCAGGCTCTACCTTCACGGTATATCCAATAACACCGGTGATAAAGAACAATTTAACTTTGGACATAATTTGGTCAATAAAAGTGCAGGAGAAGATGTAGGAAACAGCAAAAATTCTTGGGGGAGGGAGAAAAAGCTGCTCTTTTAAATCCCAAATTGGTGGGTGGATGGTTGGTGCCAGCACCCCAAGGCTTTCAACCAGCTGCCTGCTTTCTGCCTTTTTGCACTTTATTTTGGCTAAAAGAAAAGACTACGTTTTCTTTTGGCAAAAGACATGACATGGCTACCATGCTCAACACACATTACATCGTCATCACTGGTGTTCTCCCTTTTGCAAAAAGAAAAAGCTGGCCGCAATGCTCAATCAAGTCTTGGATTAGTGAAGAGCAGCATGCTTTCCACAAAGGTGATTGTGCTTCCAAGTACGTTTCCACCTCTAAAAAGGGGCCAATCGTTGAGCAGAATTGCTTAACGAGTGTGGGGAGGTGCTAAAGTCTTGCTGAAGGAAGCGTCCTCTGGGCTTGGCAAAGGTGGAGAGTGTTGCCAAAGAGGGAAACTCCACAGCGGTTGTAAGAGTTTCCATGTGTTGTCTCTTTTCCAGATTTCAAAGTGCATGTCGATCGTCTGTCACCCGACAATGCAGCTTTTCTGCAGCTACTGAGCTTCATCTCTTTCTTTCTCATTTTCTAATGTCTTTTTTCTGCTTCTTCTAAACCCTTCGTGCCAACCCGTCCGCTGAAGCAACAAAACCCCGGGATGTCAATAAAGGAATTTTTCTACGTCTGCTTGTTCTTAATCTCTGGTTTGTGTATGAGGAACAGCCACCCGTTTCGATAGAAATCTAGGATAGAGCCAGCTGGGGACAAATGATACTGCCTCACCACATACTCAGTCACGGTTCTTTGTCTCTGACCACAAGCGAAAACACAGTTATATGCATCGCTCAGGCGTGCTCATAGGCTTGCGAGTGCCAGCCCCACCCCGTAAAGTCACTAACCTGTTATGGACCTCTAGCACCTCATTTTAGTCACTTGTCAGGGGCTCACATTGGTGACTAACCCCGCACTGCAGAGAATGTTTGGAGGGGAAGCGGGCAAGTAGTTGCTAAATATCAAGCATACTACTGCTGTTCAGCAAAGGTGCTGTGGGGCCAGCTTGTGACAAGGACGGCAAGCTCTTCTAGGCTCCCAATTCAACAAAGTATCTATTGTATATTCTGCCTTTTTTATAACAATTACTTGCAAACAAAAGTTGTATATGCTCATGCTTCTGCTGTACATCTCGGCGCTATCGCTGCTGATCGACTTGTGCCGGGCCCAAGTAGAGATGAGAGAGCCGCCACCACGTCGTTCAAAGTTTAGCAAGTTTTACATTAACGCCGACGACGTTGATTACAACATGAAATCACCACTCGGAGGCAAAAACGGGTATCCCTGCCGCAAGTCGTCTGCAGGACCCGTGCAAGGCACGTTGGTGGCTGGGCAAGACCTCAAAGTGTTTTTTGACGGCATGGCATCACGCCAGGGCGGCGACTGTCAATTCGCAATCTCCTACGACAACGGAACAAATTTTGCTGTACTCTGGGACAAAGTGGGAAACTGCTTCCTAGACACGGTGAATGGCGGCTACCAAGTGCCTATTCCTGATAAGCTGCCTGCATCCAAAAGCGCTATTTTTGCATGGACTTGGATACCAGCTATTGGGCAGCGTTCGTTTTTTATGAATTGCGCCGATGTGCGAGTCGAAAACTATGGTGATCAGGCGCCGTTTACGGGCAAGGAGCTACTTGTCGTTAATGTCCCGGGAAAGCCGACGCTAGAGGCAAAGAGGTTTGAGGGCAATGATACTCTCCCTGCGTTGCTCGAAGCCCGTCCTCTAATTACTGTGGGAGAGCCCGCTCACTCCGCCGAAACGAACCATAGCGACAATAGCATGGATAGCGATGAGGCGTCAGTGGTGGAGAATGACGACGGGCATTCGGGTGATGATGCTACCGGTGATGAAGATAGTTCGGGAGTTGTTGTTCTCTATGTGTCGGAGATCACATCTACTACGACCAACGTCGTTTATGTCAGCGAGTTTATTACAGAGAAAGACACTGACTTCAATTCCCGATACCCCTATGGCAGGGGCATTCAAACCAAGGGCGCGCCGCCGTCGGTTATCTTGGGGCCCTACGCAAAGCCGCTCTTTGGCACGAATGTCGGGCTCACTATTGAGTCTGCGGAGACGCCCACGACTAGCGATGGCCTGCCGGTTCTAATGACATTCACCAATGACTGGGCATCAAAGACCGTCGGAGGTACCAAGTGGTCGGGCACCGATGAGCCAAGCTACTTCCCACCCTCGTTTCCTCCACCGCATCCAACGTCGCCAACCTCAGCTACTGCCGACTTGTGGCCTGCTAGCGGGCAGTCGTCCGATGCAAAGTCGCAGCTCATGCCTGACTCTACGTACCCGGCAGGCACGCCATTGTTCCCGACAGCTACTCATGCTGAGGCTACTGGCTCAGGTGCTCAAGGATCTCTAGTATCGGAGTTCTCGCTGGGGTCAGCCGAGTTGGCAGGACTCGTTTCCATCAACACTATTACTACTAATCGCCCTGACTTTAAGAGCGTAACTGACATGGCCCACGCCATTTCCATGAGCCGTGCCCGCCCGTCACAGGTCGGAGCAGCGCCCCCACATGCAAGGACTGTGCTAAGCACCGTGACTAAGAACGGCAAACCCATGCTGCAAGTGGTGGTGTCAATGGATAGCACGGTTATTCCCGAGAGCCTGACCATCGCCTACTCTGTGCCCACCTAGCTACCACATATTTACACATCCCTACCAGAAACAGTTGAAGATTTTAAATAGCAGATTACATGTTAATTTATCTTAGGCACCGTCCGTTGCGGCAGGCTTGCCGGGATCCTCGGCAGTTGGCTGAGCAAAGGGAACTGGGGCTCCCGTAGAGCTGTTAGGAAGCACAGCAAGTACTTTATAGACCCGACCCATGCTATGAGCGTCAGTAAGGCGCCTATAGCAATCAACCAAGTCCCTCTGCACCTTGTCATCGGCGGTAGATTTTAAGAGCTGCTGCAATCTCGCCTGAATACCCATGGAATGCAAAAACGACCCTTGCTCAATAGGGCCATAGCACTTGGCCCTGCCCTTTGCCGCAAACCTCAAGTAGCTGAAATCCACATCAGCAGTGAGGTCCATCGATCCAGGCGAGCACAGGGGGTTAGCGAATCTGTGGGACTTTATTCCACGGAACGTATCGCCCTGCGTCCAATCTGTGCCATAGTCAATAATCAGTCCCATGCCGTTGTTGGCGGAGATCCAGTCGGCCAACTGGATCATAATCCGGGCAGATTCGGGCGAGACCTCAACCCGATCACCCCTGTCAAACAGCGAGTCATAGCGCTGGTCACGCAAGACCATGGCAGCGTTGGAGGTGACACCACGGGCTCGCACGAATTTGAAATGACTTGAGCTTGAATCCCCGTCGATACTGGAGCTCGACTGAAGAGAGCCGCGCATCTGCGATGGGCTAGTGGGCTGCATCGGCGTGGCATCAGAGTCGGTGACATCTACGAGTATCTCGTTCCATTTTCCACTCTCGCCTTTTTCAAACTTGTAGATGGGCAGGGCATCAAAGAACTCATGCGCCATGACCAGCGGCACGCAGTCTCTATCCACAGCCACCTGCTCCACCACGTCGTGCCAGCCAACGTCAAGCCCGCCATGGCTCTGGCTGACACTGGTCACTGGCGTCCTCCCACCATCGCTTTTGTCGTCAACTGTCGCAGTGACGCTCCAATCGCAGCCCAATTTGTCGTGCTGTAGCTTGCGCAGCTCGGGACTTTTCTCGATAAAGTGGATACCCCTTATGCTAGCATAAAAGGGCTTGAACCGCTTAGCCGCTCGCATAATATCCTCCATTAGTGTGCCGCGTCCGGGGCCCAGCTCAACAAAGACTGTCTTTGCGGGTCGGCCCATCATCTCCCAGTGCATCACGTACCATACAGCCATGATCTCGCCAAACATTTGGCTGATCTCAGGCGACGTAACAAAATCGCCCTCCCGCCCAAATACTTGCCCTCGGGTATAGTATCCACCAATGGGACTGGTTAGAGCTAGCTGCATGTACTGGGCAATGGATATCGGCCCCGTGGCTAGGATCGTATCGCGAATGTGTTTGGCTAGCGGCGTCAGCTCCTCCTTTACGGCGTGTGTCGTGCCATCAGGCCTAAGGATCTTGGGACTATGCCAGCGTGCAATCGACGGAGCCCAGGCGACTCGAGGCGAAGGTCGACTGCATGCTAAGGCGCGGCGAAGGATCATAGCAAATCTGCGGGAAATATAGCAAAGCGCAAATGGAAAGAATATAGGCCCAGATAAAAGATATCGTCGCCCCCCCCGAATCAATGTGTGGCCTCAACAGAGAAGACCATTTAGTAACTATGGTTTTTTCCCCAGAGTTGATAAAGTACAATAATTGACAAAGCGCTAAAAGCTGAGTTTGAGAATGTCTTCGATCAGCTCACCTTGCTTGGGCACTGGGCTCCTGGCGCCCAAACCACCAGTTGGCAAGGCACAAGCCATGTTCGGTACAACGGCCGAGCGCGGTGTCCTGGTCGCAGACATTGGTGTGAATACGTCAATATCCCGCTCAAGAAAGCTAGTAATTTCCATGATTGAGCTGCTCACACCCAGGCCACCTCCAGGCACCGAGCCCTGCTTAACAGCGTTCTGCGCAATGTCGAATCCCAGATCAAGGCCCAGGCCAAACGGCATGGCACTGCACTCTCCTAAAGAAGCCGACGCACCAAGATCAAGCGCCGGCGGCACAGATCTGCTGGTTTGAGACCCGGTAGACCCGGGCACTACCGCGTTGGAAGGCTGATTCCTCAGCATTCCCTTTGGCAGCAGCGCTGGAATCAACAGCGACTGCGGCTTGACCAAATCTGGGCTACTCGGCAAAGGCGGCGGCACCTCTGGGACTTGCTCAGTCTTGCGTTTCTTCCCTCGACGCTCCTCCCGAACCTCGGTGTCTCGCTTCTTATTTATGTCGCTAGCCTGCACTAGGGCTGTCATCCGCTCGGCAAGCTGCTCGGCTTTCCGCCGCCGCGCTAGCTCCCTCCTCTGGCGGCTGTCTATCTCGGGGCACATCCACACATTCAGCATAGCAGAGTCGCTGGACCTAGGCCCGCTAACACGGTTCCTCAATGGCTGGCTAGTAGGCGCAGCCGCAGGAGACAGAGGCCGCCATATGTCCAGCACGTCGCACTCAGCGCCCTCTTTGGTGCTGCTGCCGGGTGGCTTTGCCGCGGGAACGGGGGCTGGTGGCCATGTCAAATTTGCTCGAGAGAGAGTCAGCGGCAAACACGGGTGTATCTGATTGCAATTGAGCAAATTTACTCGGCGGGCATACACAGGACGCAAGGTAGCCATACCTAAAAAACTCAAGACAAAATTTGAAGAAATTGAAATTGAAAAACTCTGTAAAATGAAAATGCACAAGAGAAGCGAGACAACTAAAAGAAAAGCCACTCGCAGATATCACAGCGTTGCGTTGGCACATGCTCTCCCAAAGGATAACAACGACGGTGTTCCAGGCATCTTTAAATCATTGTTGTGAAAAAAAAAATATGTGAACCACTTCAAGTGCAAGTGAGTCTACTCGGCATCCTCAGGACCGACCTCGTTGAGGACCTTGATGGCCTCCTCGACCTTCTCCTTGAGAGCATCGGTGTCAACCAATAAGCTGAGCAGATCGCTGTTGTCCATCTCCAAGAGCATGCCAGTGATCTTGCCAGCCTTGCTCTCATCAATGAGGGCAATGTGTGGGTACAGAGCCTCGCCTAGGATCTGCTTCTTGTCGTCTTCCTTGTCGGCAGCGAGCACAGCAGCATGGACCATGGCGACATCGGGGAGACCG
The DNA here is from genome assembly GCA_027578835.1 of Coemansia sp. RSA 2050. Taxonomy (NCBI): domain Eukaryota; kingdom Fungi; phylum Kickxellomycota; class Kickxellomycetes; order Kickxellales; family Kickxellaceae; genus Coemansia; species Coemansia sp. RSA 2050. The sequence continues at coordinate 9,790 of JANBSU010000010.1, read as the reverse complement.
GCCTGCTCAGCCTCGGAAGTGGGCGCATCGGCCTGCAGCGCTTCCTGGGGCTGCGTAGGCGTCTGCTGAGCAATGCGCGGGTTGGTGCGGTAGCCGCCGCGGCCACCACGAGCTGCATAGCCACCACGGCCGCCGGGCTGCCGGGGGTTGCGTGGGCGAGCAGGCCGCGCGTTGGCCGGGACGGGGTACTGGCCAGGCGGCACAGGGTACTGGCCGGGCATGGGGTACTGGCCGGGGACGGGAGCCTGGGCGCCCTGCCAGCGGACGGGGCGAGGCGTGGGGTAGGCACCGCGGGGAGGAGCATAGCCAGGCGGGTAGTACATGTGGGCATTGTAGACGGGGGCGTTCATGGGGGCGGTGACAGTCTGCCACTGACGCTTAGTAGCCTCGATCTGCTGGCGGCGCTGGTCGCGACGCTGCGCCAGAGCAACATAGAGGGGCTTGCTGCCCAAGATACGGCCGTTCATCTCGGTGATGGCCTTGTTGGCCTCCTCGGGCGCCGTGAAGCAGACAAAGCCGAAGCCGCGAGACGCGCCCTTCTCGTCGTGCATAACCTTGGCGCTGGTAATAACACCGTAGGGCGCAAACTCCTGGCGCAGCTTATCGTCATCAACGTCCTCGTCAAAGTTCTTGATGTACAGGTTGACGCCCTGGTACTTGCTGAGCTTCTCCTGCTTGGCCTGCTCGTGCTGGTTGCGCAGCTCCTCGCTGCGCTCGAGCTTCTTCTGCGCACGCGAAACAAACAGCTTCTGCCCGCGGAATTCAGTCTCGTGCAGCTCCTCAACCGCCTTGCGCGCCGCCTCGTGGTCCTCAAAGTTGACAAACCCAAACCCACGCGACTTGCCGTCCTCCTCACGCTGGATAACCGCCGATGTAATCACGCCACAGGACGAGAACAGCTCGCTCAGTGCCGCCTCATCAACCTCGGTATCGAGGTTCTTGATGTACACATTGGTGAACTGTGCACGCAGGCCCTTGGTGCGCTCCACGCGCTCGGCACGGCCAACGTGGTGCCCAACAAAGACCTTGATATCGTTGAGCAACATGCCGTTGACGTTGGCAATGGCCTGCTCGGCCGCCTCGCGCGTCTCGTAGTGAACAAAGCCGTAGCCGAGCGAGTTGCCGTGATTGTTGGTGACCACCTTGCAGCTGAGGACGGTGCCGAACGCCGCAAACGTATCGTGCAGCGCCTTGTTGTCAATCGACGGGTCAAGGTTCTTAATGAAAATGTTGCCCGAGCCGCTCTTGCGCTGCGAGGGGTCGCGCTGAGACCACATGATGCGGCATGGGCGGCCCTTGATCTCGGTGTAGTTGAGCGTCTGCAGGGCATTCTCACCTACGGGACACAAACAAGGCAATTGGGCGATTTAGCAAAGCTGCATTTAGAAAGGGACCATACAAAGAGCCTCAAGACTAGGACAACACACGGATGGCAATAGCACGCAAAAAGGGGGGTGTGGCCCCAAAGCCTCGGAAGCTTTGAAGCGCTCGCTTCCGTTTTATTGGCTGAGGCAAGGTGGGGCAGACATGGTTGGCGACAAGAAAAAAAAAAAAAAAAAAAAAAAAAGTCGCTCCAATGGTATGCATAAGAAAATTCATGCAAAGAGTGTACTTACAGTCGGCGTGGGTATGGAAGTTAACGTAAGCATAGCCCAGGCTGCGGCGAGTAATCGCGTCGCGGCACACGCGGATGCTGGCAACGGAGCCAGCAGTCTTAAACAGCTCGTAGAGCATTGCCTCAGTGACCGAGGCATCGAGCTCGCCAACATACAGGGACAAGTTGGTGAAAGGGGCATTGCCATTGCTGTCACCGGCAGCGGCAGGGGTGACCGAGGTCTGCTCAATGGGCTGAGCGACGGGGACCTCGACGGGAGGGACGGTAGGAGCAATGGAAGCGGCGTCCGACGACATTTTTTCAAATCAACAAGAAATAAAAAAGTAGATTGTTTATATGGGCTTTTCTGTTAAAGGTAGTTAAATTGGCTTCCTGTGACTCGAGATGCAAGACAACGGAAGGACACCAAGGTAACTATGCCTGGAAAATTTATAAAAGTAAAAATGAGGTTTTTTTATAATTTTTATAGAGCGTGAAGAAAAGAAAAAAATTGGGAAAAAATCGCCTTTGTCGCTGGGTATCCTTTTTCGCCCCATCCCGCTCCTTTGACTGGACGAGGAAGCGCTTGCCCCCTGACCACTTTAGAAAATTTTCCCAATTAGATCATGCCTGCTTTGATCTGCAATCACGTGTTGACATTGGGCATCAAATGAGCGTCACAAAATCCGCCTGGTGACTGTGCTTGTGCTCGGCTGCTGCTGTGACGCGCATACACACAGCTTTAATGGACCTACGGGGCGTTGTGCAATGGGAGTTTTGGCCCTTCTCTCTTCTTTTCGGTGCTTTTAGCGTGTCAACCACCCCCCTTTTTAAGCAAGACAATCGGATATGAATGGCTGGATTCAGTTCAACACCGGCGCGAGTGCCATGATTCCTCTCATACTTGGCCTGTTTGCCGTGTGCTTTGGCCTAGTGTCCATGGTGGTCAAGGAGTGGCTATTTCTATCAGACACGTTGGTGGCACTTCTATTCGGAGTTACGGTCGGGCCAGCAGGCATCGGCGCAGTAGACCCAGCAAGCTGGATTGACGTGCCATCGGTTACGCTGGAGCTGACTCGTCTGATCATTGCCATCCAAGTGATGGCAGCTGGCATCACACTGCCGAAAAAGTACCTGACAAAGGAGCTTGTCTCGCTATTGATGCTGCTTGGTCCCGTGATGGCGTGGATGTGGCTCACGTCCGCAGTAATCATCATGCTCGTTTTCAGGCTGGGCTTTGTCGAGTCTTTGCTCATTGCTTCTTGCGTCGCGCCCACCGACCCGGTGTTGGCCAACTCTATTGTGCGCGGTAAATTTGCCGAAGCCAAGGTACCGCAACACGTTCGAAACATCATCTCGGCTGAATCGGGTGCCAACGATGGACTCGGATATCCGTACCTGTATTTGGCACTGTACTTGCTAAAGTACGCTACGGCTACTGAGGCGCTCACGCGATGGTTTGTAGTGGTTGTGCTGTGGGAAGTTATTGTGTCAGTGGCGCTTGGCGCTGCTATCGGGTGGGCTGCACGCAAGCTCCTGCAGTTTGCGCGTAAGCAAGGGTGGATTGACCATGACTCGTTTCTGTCATTTGCCATATCTCTGACGTTGCTGACGTTGGGCCTGGTGTCCTTAGTAGGCAGCGATGACATTCTGGCCTGCTTTGTCGCTGGAAACACGCTAACTTGGGATGACTGGTTCAGAGAAGAGACCAAGGAGGCGCACTTCCAAGATGTGCTGGATACGTTATTCAATTTTACCTTTTTCATCTACCTTGGCGCCATTATCCCTTGGAACGAGCTCGTTAGCGGTGTAGACACGCTGACTACGGGCCGCCTAGTGGTCGCTGCGGTTCTGATACTCCTATTCCGCCGACTCCCCATGGTGTTGGCTGTGACCAGGCTTACGCCCGCCATAGAGACATTCCGAGAGTCACTGTTTGCAGGCTGGTTCGGACCTATCGGAGTAGGCGCGGTGTTCTATGCAATGGTTGCTTATAACGAGCTTCAGGACACAATGCTGGATGATCTGCGTGCAAAGCAATTCCTCCTGCCGATCGTATACTCGCTAGTCACTGCATCAGTTATTGTACATGGCATTACTATTCCCTTGTACCACATTGCTGCGGCCGTGCCTAATGCTACGTCTGCCGTTTCAGAGTACCTGAGCCGCACGCCGTCTCTACCGTCGTCACGGCTCTTTGGCTTTTCGCGGCGCTCGCCAGTTGAAGTCGGTGGTCTGCGCTTGCCAGCCAATGCTAGTGGATTGCCTCATCACGCAGCCTCCATTGGTATACGGCAGCATGCGCACCGTCCAGTTGATGGTTTTGTGCCTAGCAGTTGTCCACCCGACCCAGTTCATACTCCGCTACAAGCCAGTGGTCGTCAAGATAAGGGCTTGCCTAGCTATGGCTCATTGGAAACTGATAGCTACTGAATTAGAATATCGGAGTGTATTTTACTGGTAGTGGTAGAACTTGTAATTGTTAAATGGTCGCATCTACAGCACTGAGGTGGTTTTTTGCAATAGTTAGTGCACATGTGTGTGATCGACTAAGCAAGCAAAGTGTCTCAATACGTACCATCAAAGATCCAGACCGTGTCTTTGGGCGAGGCCTTTGCCTGTTTGACGTAAAAGTGGTCTCGCTCAGGCCGCTCCTACCCTCCCAAGAAAAAACCGTTGAAATAGACAATATTAGCTAGCTAGCTCTTAAAATCATCAACATTATGAGGCGCTCTCAGACTTGCCTTCTTTTCGCAGCTCGAGAGCATAGAGAGAACCGACTGACATATAGCGTCGACGGTCAGTACCGGGCACCAATGTTTATACAGAATGCTCAAACAAATGTGTCCGTTGCTGTAGACGTGTGGATGGACTGGCGTTTTGCCCGTAAATGTGACGACTGGTGCTTCTAAAGGATAGTCAGCGGGGAACTCGAATAGCAGCGTAAACTCTTCGTTGGCATAGAGCGTGTCCTCGACGCCACATAGTCGAACAATCCACTTGTCAATGTTGTCGGTGGTGTCTAGCGATACGTAGCGCGACTGCGATTGCTTTAGCTGGCGCAGCTCGCGTAGCAGTCTTTTTGTTCGCATAGGTGACGACATTTTTTCAGATACAGCTGAGAGCTTTGGAGTAGAGCAGAGAGAGGATGTGTTGCGGGTGGGAGGGCTTTATCATTGTCAGAGTCGAGGCATCGTGTGCATAATGGCAATCACTCGCCCGCCCACTACTGGGCTTTTATTTTATTTTATTTTATTTTATTTTGCAAAGTCATGCATGCAGACTTCTTTCCTCGTGTATTTTTCTCTCTTCAATTTTGCATTAATTTCGCCATCGTACAATGACGACCGGCTCTGCTCCTGGTACGCCAGCTACCCGGGAAGCTCCGCCCGAGACGCGTGCGCCCGAGGAGTCCCACGCCGAGCTTGCTGCCGCTCATTTGCAGCAGCCAGCACCCGTGGTTGAAGGAGCCGCTGTGCCCGCCCAGGAGGCGGAGCGAGTGCCGCCGGCTGAACACAGCGCCGAGGGAGCAGCAAATTCCGACCAGCCCACAGCAACGGCAAAGGACAGTGGCGCACCAGCGCAAAACACGGAGCGCGACAAGGAGATAGTCGAGGAGTTTGAGTACCTGCTCGAGAAGAGCCAGCAGCTGTTCTCGGGGCTGAGCGACCTGCCTGAAATCGGCAGCAAGTACTGGATGCCGCACTTTCAGCGTACATTTGAAGTGTACACCAAGCTATGGAAGTTTCAGACCCAGCATCGCGTACTCCTGGAGAAGCCCGAGCACTACGGGTTGAAGCGATGGGAGGTGGGCGAGATAGCGTCAAAGATCGGGCAGCTCTATTACCGCTACTACCTGCGGACGAGCGAGACCAACTACTTGCAGGAGGCGTATATGTTTTACGATGCGATTCGCGAGCGTAACTACTTTAAGGGCGAGCAGGAAGTCAGAAACTCTGCCCTGATGATTAAGAAGCTCCGATACTATGCGCGGTTCATCATGGTCTGTCTACAAATTAACAACGCCCCGATGATGTTGCAGCTGCTGGATGAAGTCAAGGCGCTGATCGACATTTACTCGGCTACTTTTAACCCCGTAGATAAGATGGAGTGGTCGCTGGTCGTCAAGGAAATGGCCATGTTCATGCAGGCCGTGTGCAGTCCTGTGCCTAGCAACCACTCGGGCACGGCGTCCCTGCCGGTTAGCTATCGATTGGTTGCGCGCAGACGCCCTAGGCCCGAGAAGGACGGCTCAAAGTTTCGCTTGCAAGAGGCTGTCATTGTTGGCAATCGTCCCACTCAGATCAAGTTCTCGGAACTGACTCTGGATATGTACTATATGCTACAGATGCTCGAGCGGGAGCCCAGTGCTAGCGCAAAGGAAGCCGCTGCTGGATCGGCGGCTACGCCAGCAATACCAGCTGCTGTCGAGACAGCCGAGGGAAGCACAGCGGGAGTTGCCGATGGCTCAGCAGCCGATACGCCGGAGCCCCCAGAGCCTGCCGCAGATGCTGTGGGCGTTAAGGGAAAGGCAGTCCTTAAGGATAAAGCTGAGCCGAATGAGCGAGACAAGGACACTGTGGAGAAGGAGCGGCCTGTTCGGCGCGTCAACCCACACAAATATGTCTTGTACCAGCCGAACTTTAGCCAGATCCAAGTGTATCTAGCCAACGCATTCCGAGAAATAGGCGAGCAGGGTTGCGTGCTTCTCTACCTATCCTCTGAGGGTACCAGCACTGAAATCCCTGGAGCAGCTACCGCCGCCGCAGCACACGGGTATATTGGCGGCATTGCGACGTCTCGGCGCAGCTCTGGCGAGGCAGCCAAAGACCGCAGTGCTGAGCAGCTCATCAGCTCAGTGCACCCAGCGGATCTCGTTCCATACACGCGCAAGCCGTTTTTCCTCATAGTCGAAAGCGAGAGCTCGCTGGCGTACAGGGACATGCCCAACCTATTCAACCAGCCATTGCTCTGTCTCTTATCGCCGACCCAGTACCCGATGGCGAGTAGCTCGGGTAGCATCTACACGTTCTTCTTGCACTCGCCTATTGTCGCATTTTGCGTCATATCGCAGATCACGTCGATGGCATCGGAGCAGTGGTCGGAGCTGGAGACCCTGTTCATAGAGATTGAGGACCTGGCCCTTGAGCTGCTGAACACCTATGTGGCGGCTGCTAGCCTGGTGCGCAAGTTCCTGGGCGACGACTTTTTGCGCCAGATTATCATTCGCCATGCCCTGTGTTGCGTCTTTCTAGACTTGCATCTGGAGTTTGTGAAGCCCGAGCATATGCCGCAGTCGTCGCCCGAGCGCTTCAAGGATGTTATCGGTGCCCCTGTGCTGCTGCGGAAGGCTCGCGATATTGTTGAGCTGTGCTCGGCTGAGGACCGCTATCGCATGTCTGATAGCCCGCCGACGTCTCCCGCTAAAACACCGCCGCCTGTTCAAGGACCGCCGGCTTCGCCTCCACCCGTAGCCCTTGTTGCCGCAGCACCAGAGGCTGGCACTGGCGAGAGCAGCAGCGCCAATGACCATACAGCCCCTCTGCTCACGTGACTTTAGCATTTTATGTATCCATCGTCATATTTTTTCTTCAGCCAAAGTCGTCGTCTCCTCAGCGAGCTCTTAAAACCGCATAAATTAATTGTTTGGTGTCTACCGGCTCACTGCAAAGCCACACCCCAGATCGGCTCAGCGAGAATCTTTTTCAAATATTCTATCAAATTGTATCCGTTGACATTTCATTTCGCAATTCAGCTAATTTTTAACTATCCATTTTTAACGCCCGTATCTTTTGCCGAGTTGGATACTGTTCAGAAAGAGCCATTGGCACAGCCCCATGGATCACAGCCCTTGGGCGTTTGACGAGCTCGTACAACGGGCCCTAAACGGCTTACCCGCAGAATACGGCCCAGACACCGGTCGTCAGCAACGATCGCCGTCCAGCACGGGGAGCCGCAACCCTCGCGCCAGGACGTTTGACGACGTCACACAGGAAGTCGTCAACGGCTATATGCAGGCATTAGAAAGCCGCGATGGCTCACAACTGTCGACGTCCTCCGAGTACATGGAAGAGTACACCGACAACCCTCGTCGTTCTACACGTCGACGTACACAGCGTGTCTTGCTCAATGTACCGCCCCACGAGTCAGTCTCTGCGCCGCCTATGGCAGACCGGCGGATCAGCCTGCGCAGTCTGACCAGTGCCCTCAATGGCTCTGGCAACCGCACTGGTAGCAGCAATCGAGCCGATTCGGTCTCCAGCAGTAGCCGCCGAGTATCTGGCACATCACGCAGCAGCCGTTCACACAAGCGTCGATACACCGCCAGATCCGACAGCTCGTCGTCGCCGCCCGCGGAGAGCGTGGACTCTGACCTGTCCGTCGAGGTGTGCATTTACACCCAAGGCACGGCGGTTCCTCACAATGCCAGTCCGCCCAGCGAGTCCACGCACACATGCTTTATCTGCAGCAACGCCATTGATGGAGACACGGAGGCTGTCAACGCACACATCGACAAGTGCCTGGCTCAATCAACTGGCTCTGCCAGTGTCGCCCCAGCTCAAGAGCCCATGGTCGAGTACGAGTGGGGTGGCCAGCGACGCGTCCGCGCCACGGCCATGATCGAAGGTGGACTGGTTGCTGCGGGCATTGGCCACGGATCATCCGCGTCTTTGCACAACGACGATGACATCGATGTTGATGCGGAAGACGAGACAAATTTTGGTGCTGCCCAGTATAGCGACAGCAACTTGCTGTTCGTCTCATCATCAAGCAAGAACTCGCGACGCGACGACAAGGCGCAGCAGCGGTGTAATCCCCAATTCGAAGAGTTTGCGCCTCCATTAGACGACGCCACCCCCGAACCATCCGCCTTTGGCCAGCAGCAAGCCCCTGGTGGCGGATCGCAGCTCGTCATTGAGGCGCTGAAGGCGCGTATTCGTGAGCAAGAGCGTCTCTTGCAATCAGTCCAAAAATGCCTAATCTGCCTCGAGCCCTACGACAAACCCTGTACATCTATAAACTGCTGGCACGTATACTGCGAAACCTGCTGGCTCCACACTCTGGGCACCAAAAAACTATGCCCCCAATGCCAGCAGATAACTCAACCAACTGATTTGCGTCGCGTATACCTCTAAATATATTGGAGTTATTTGGCATTTAGCGCCTTTTGCAAAGTCTGTTTGAGTTCCAAGCCCAGGGGACTGGCAATGTTCTTATCCTTGGTTTCGAGTAGGTAGTTGTCGAGTCCGCCTTTTTTGTCAATGGTGCGCAGGATCCGCGAGGTCATGCGTAGTTTGAGCTTTTTGTCGAGAATGGCTGAATATACGGTTACTTTTTGAATGTTGGGTAGCCAGATTCGCCGCGTTTTGTGTAGTGATTTGGGCTTGTTGTTGCCATGTTGTACTGCTACTCCTCCGAATAGTCCATCCATACGTAACCGGTAGAACGCCGTCGCTGGTCCGCGCAGAAGCTTTGTCAGATTCTGCCCTAGCATTTCCTATCTATAATTTTAAATTCTTTTTGGAAAAGTGGGGGGGAAAAAAGCTCAGCAAAGAGTTGAATTTCCCGAATTGCCTAAATTCGGCGAATGTTTATCAACAGCGGCTCGTGATTTAATCCGTGATCAAGCAGATCCGTTCATATGTTGCATAGCTTTTGATATTTCGCGCCTCGCATACACTTTTCGCTCCACATACTCTGTTTTCTTTTCTCTTTTATTTCTTTGGCTGAGAGAATGCCCAGAGAATCGGCCGACAAACGAGTGCGCTTTGCCGAGAGTAGTCACCGCAGTACAGCACCAGGCTTCAGCGCAGGCACTGATCCTCGCTCTAGCGGCGATGAGTATGACAGCGACATAAATGCCGAATTGGAAGCAGACATCACATCCAGCCGTCGGCAAAGACGCCGCATCAATATCGACGGCTACGGCAGCGACGCCAGTGACCAAGACGAAGTGCACGATCTGAGCGACGTTAGCGACGACCAAGAGGACGAGCCAGACAAAGACGCAAGGGACGACATATTTGCCGGCGGCGCAGGATCGAGCGAGCAGCATGAAGAGAAGAAGCGCAAGCGGTTTCTCGACTTAGACGATATAGAAGGTCAGGAAATGAGCTCGGCATCGCGCACCGAAGATAGCGGTAGCTACAAGGGCAAAGAACCAGAGCGAGATGCAAGTGGAAGCGATGATGAGTC